>JANJXV010001602.1:0-50000 GCA_024803745.1 Megascapheus bottae
GTTAGGGTTAGGGCAAGGGTTAGGGTTAGGGTTAGGGTGAGTGTTAGGTTTAGGGTTAGGGTTAGGGGTTAGGGTTAGGGTTAGGGTTAGGGTAAGGGTTAGGTTTAGGTTAGAGTAAGTGTTAGGTTTAGGGTTAGGGTTAGGGTTAGGGTTACGTTTAGAGTTAGGGTAAGGGTTAGGTTTAGGGTTAGGGTTAGGGTGAGGGTTAGGGTCAGGGTTAGGTGTTAGAGTTAGGGTTAGGGTTAGGGTTAGGTTAACGGTTAGGGTTAGGGTTAGGGTTAGGGTAAGGTTTAGGGTTAGGGTTAGGGTAAGTGTTAGGGTTAGGGTTAGTGTTATGTTAAGGGTAAGGGTTAGAGTTAGGGTTAGGCTTAGTGTTAGGGTTAGGGGTTAGCGTAAGGGTTTGGTTTAGGGTTACGGTAAGGATTAGGGTTAGGGATAGGTTTAGATAAGGGTAAGTGTTAGGGTTAGTGTTAGGATTAGGGTTAGAGTTAGGGTAAGGGTAAGTGTTATGGTTAGGGTTAGGGTTAGGTTTGGTGTTAGGGTTAGAGTAAGGGTAGGGGTTAGGGTTAGGATTAGGGTTAGGGTTAGGCTTACGGAAAGGGGAAAGTTTAGGGTTAGCGTTAGGGTTAGGTAAGGATTAGGGTTAGTCTTAGGGTTAGGGTAAGGGTTATGGTTAGCATTAAGGTTAGGGTTGGGTTAGGGTAAGGGTAAGTGTTGGGGTTTGGGTTAGGGTTAGGGTAAGGGTAAGGGTTAGGGTTAGGGTTAGGGTTACTGTTAGGGTTAGGTTTTGGGTTAGGGTTAGGGTAAGGGTAAGGGTTAGGTTTAGGGTTAGTGTTAGGGTTAGGGTAAGGATGAGGTTAGGGTTAGGGTAAGGGTAAGGGTTAGAGTTAGGGTAGGGTTAGGTTTAGGGTTAGGGTTAGGGTAAGGGTGAGGGTTATGGTTAGGATTAGGGTTGGGTTTAAGGCTAGGGTTAGGGTTACGGTAAGGGTAAGGGTTAGGGTTAGGTTTAGGGGAAGGGTTAGGGTTAGGGTTAGGCTAAGTGTAAGGATTAGTGTTAGGGTTAGGTTCAGGGTTAGGATTAGAATAAGGGTAAGGGTTAGGGTTAGGGTTAGGGTTAGGGTTAAGGTTAGGGTTAGGATTAGGTTTAGGTTTAGGGTTATGGTAAGGTAAGGGTTAGGGTTAGGGTTACAGTTAGGTTTAGGTTTAGGGTTAGGGTTAAGGTAAGGGTAAGGGTTAGGGTTAGGGTTAGTGTTAGGTTTAGGGTTAGGGTTAGGGTTAGGGTTAGGTTTAGGGATATGGTAAGGGTAAAGTTTAGGGTTAGGTTTAGGGTAAAGGTTAGTGTTAGGGTTAGGGTTAGGTTTAGGATTAGGGAAAGGGTAAGGGTTAGGGTTAGGGTTAGGTTTGGGGTAAGGGTTAGGGTTAGGGTTAGGTTCAGGGTTAGCATTAAGGTTATGTTTAGGTTTACGGTAAGGGTAAGTGTTAAGGTTACGGTTACGGTAAGGATAAGGGTTAGGGTTAGGGGTAGGGGTAGGGTTACGGTTAGGTTTAGGGTTAGGGTTGGTGTAAGGGAAAGGGTTAGGGTTAGTGTTAGGGTTAGGGTTAGGGATAGTGTATAGGGTTAGGGTTAGGGTTATCATTAAATTTAGGGTTAGGCTTAGGGTTAGGGTAAGGGTAAGGGTTATGGTTAGGGTTAGTGTTAGGTTTAGGGTTAGGGTAAGGGTTAGGGTTAGGGCTAGGGGAACGGTTAGGGTTAGGGTAGGTGTTAGGGTTAGGGTTAGGGTTACAGTTAGGGTAAGGGTTAGGGTTAGGGTAAGGGTAAGGTTTAGGGTTAGGTTTAGGGTTAGGGTACGGGTTAAGGTTAGGGGTTAGGGTTACGGTTAGGGTTAGGTTTAATGTAAGGGTAAGTGTTAGGGTTAGGGTTAGGGTTAGGGTTAGGGTTAGGGTTAGGGTAAGCCTTAGGGTTAGTTTTAGGTAAGAGTAAGGTTTAGGGAAAGGGTTAGGATTAGGGTTAGGTGTAGGGTAAGGGTAAGGGTGAGTGTTAGGGTTAGGGTTAGGTTTGGGGTTAGGGTTAAGATAATGGTAAGGGTTAGGGTTAGGGTTAGGTTCAGGGTTAGGGCTAGGGTTAGGGTAGGGTAAGGGTAAGGGTTAGGGTTAAGGTTAGGTTTAGGGTTAGCGTTAGGTATATGGTTAGGGTAAGGATTAGGGTTAGGGTAAGTTTTAGGTTTAGGGTTACGTTTAACTTTAGGGTTATGGTTAGGGTAGGGTTATGGTTAGGGTTAGGGTTGGGATTAGGGTAGGGGTAAGCGTTAGAATTAGGGTTAGGTTTAGGGTTAGGGGTTAGCGTTAGGGTTAGGGTTAGGTTTAGGTTAATTGTAAGGGTTAGGGTTAGGGTTAGGGTAAAGGTAAGTGTTAGGGTTAGCGTTAGGGTTAGGGTTAGGGTAAGGTTAAGGGTTAGAGTTAGGGTTAAATTTAGGTTTAGGGTTAGGGTTAGGGTTAGGGTAAGGGAAAGTGTTCGGGTTAGGGTTAGGGTTTGTTTTGAAGTTATGATAAGGGTAAGGGATAGGGTTAGGCTTAGAGTTAGGGGTTAGGGTTAGGGTTAGGGTAAGGGTAAGGCTTAGGGTTAGGGTTAAGTTTAGGTTTAGGGTTAGGGTTAGGTTTAGGGTTAGGGTAATAGTAAGGGTTAGGGTTAAGGTTAGGGTTACGGTTAGGGATAGGCTTAGGGTAAGGGTTAGGATTAGGGTAAGGGTTAGGTTTAAGGTAATGGTTAGGTTTAGGGTTTGGGTTAGGGTAAGGGTTAGGGTTAGAGTTAGGGTAAGGTTTAGGGTTAGGGTTAGGGTTAGGGAAAGGGTAAGGGTTAGGGTTAGGGTTAGGGTTAGGGTTACCATTAAGTTTAGGGTTAGGGTCAGGTTAAGGGTAAGGATTAGGGTTATTGTTAGGGTTAGGGTTAGGATTGGGGGTTAGGGTTAGGGTTAGGGATAGGTTTACGGTTAGGGTTAGGGTAAGCGTAACAGTTAGGGATAGTTTTGAGTTTAGGATAAGGGTATGGGTTAGGGTTAGGGTTAGGGTTAGGGTTAGTGTTTGGTTTAGGGTTTGGGTTAGGGTTATGGTTAGGGTAGGGTTAGGGTTAGGGTTAGGGTTAGGGTAAAGTTTAGGGTTAGGTTTAGTGTTAGGGTTAGGGTAAAGTTTATGGTTAGGGTTAGGGTGAGGGTTAGGGTAAGGGTTAGGTTTAGGGTTAGTGTAAGCATTAATGTTAGGATTAGGGTTAGGGTAAGGGTAAGGATTAGGGTTAGGGTTAGAGTTAGGGTCAGGGGTTAGGGTTAGGGTTAGGGTTAGGCTTAGTTTTAGGGTTAGGGTAAGAGTAAGGTTTAGGGTTAGGTTTAGGTTTAGGGGTAGGTTTTGGGTTAGGTTAGGGTTAGGGTAAGGGTAAGGGATAGGCTTATGGTTAGGGTAAGGGTTAGGTTTAGGGTTAGGGTTAGGGTAAGGGTAAGGGTTGTGGTTAGCGTTAGGGTTAGGGTAAGGGTAAGGGTTAGGGTTAGGTTTAGGGTAAGGTTATGTGTTAGGGTTAGGGTTAGTGTTAGCATTAGGGTAAGGGTAAGGGTAAGGGTTAGGGTTAAGGTAAGGGTAAGGGTTAGGATTAGGGTTAGAGTTAGGGTAGGGTAAGGGTTAGGGTTATGTTCAGGGTAAGGGTTAGAGTTAGAGTATGGGTAAGGGTTAAGTATAGGTTAGGGTTAGGTTTAGGGTTAGGGTAATAGTAAGGGTTAGGGTTAGGCTTAGGGTTAGCATTAGGGTAAGGGTAAGGTTTAGGGTTAGGGTAAGGGTAAGGGTTGTGGTTAGGGTTAGGGTTAGGGTAAGGGTAAGGGTTAGGGTTAGGGTTATTGTTAGGATTTTGGATTACCGTTACTGTTAGGGTAAGCGTAAGGGTTAGGTTTAGGGGTTAGTGTTAGGGATAGGGTTAGGGTAAGGTTAGGGTTAGGATCAGGGTTAAAGTTAGGGTAAGGGTAAGTGTTAGGGTTAGGGTTAGGCTTAGGGTTAGGGTAATAGTAAGGGGTAGGGTTATGGTTAGGGTTAGGTTTTGGGTAAGGGTTAGGGTTAGGGTTAGGGTAAGGTTAAGTGTTAGGGTTAGGGTTAGGGTTAGGGTTAGTTTAAGGGTGAGGGTTAGGGTTAGGGTTAGAGTTAGGTTTAGGTTTAGGTTTAGGGTTAGGTTAGGGTTATGGTTAGGGTAAGGGTAAGTGTTAGGGTTAGGGTTAGGATTAGGTTTAGGGGTTAGAGTTAGGGTTAGGTTTAGGGTTAGCGTTAGGGTAAGGGTAACGGTTAGGGTGAGGGTTATGGTTAGGTTTAGGGTTAGGGTAAGGGTTAGGGTTAGGGTTATGGTTAGGGTAAGGGTTAGGGTTAGGTTTAGGGTTAGGTTTAGGGTTAGGGTTAGGGTAAGGGTAAGGGTTAGGGTGAGGGTTAGGGTTAGGATTAGGGTTAGGGTTAGGGTAAGACTAAGGGTTAGGGTTAGGGTTAGAGTTAGGGTTAGGGTTAAGGTTAGGGTTATGGTTAGGGTTAGGGTTAGATTTATGGTTAAGTTTAGAGTTAGGGTAAGGGTAAGTGTTAGGGTTAGGGTTAGGGTTAGGGGTTAGGCTTAGGCTTAATGTTAGGGTTACGGTTAGGTTTAGGGTTAGGGTTAAGGAAAGGGTAAGGCTTAGGGTAAGGGTTACGGTTAGGGTTAGGTTTAGGGTTAGAATTAATGTTAGGGTTAGGGTTAGGGGTAAGGAAAGGGTAAGGGTTAGGGTAAGGGTTAGGGTAAGGGTTAGGTTTAGGGGTAGGGTAAGGATTAGGGTTAGGGTTAGGGTTAGGGAAAGGTTTAAGGTTAGGGTTAGGGTAAGGTTAACATTAAGGTTAGGTTTTGGGTTAGGGTAAGGGTAAGGGTTAGGGTTAGAGTTACGGTTAGGGCAAGCATTAGGGTTAGTGTTAGGGTTAGGGTAAGGGTTAGGGTTAGGGTTAGGGTAAGCAATAAGGTTAGGGTTAGGGTTAGGGTAAGTGTAAGCGTCAGGGTTAGGATTAGGGTTAGGGGTTAGGGTTAAAGTTAGGGTTGGTGTTAAGGTAAGGGTAAGGGTTAGGGTTAGGGTTAGTGTTAGGGTAATGGTAAGGGTTAGGGTTAGGTTTTGGGTTAGGTTTTGGGTTAGGGTAAGGGTAATGGTTAGGGTTAGGGTTACAGATATGTTTAGGGTTAGGGTTAGGGTTAGGGTTAGGGTAAGTGTAAGAGTTAGGGTTAAGGTTAGAGTTAGGGTTAGGGTTAGGGTAAGGTTAGGGTTAGGGTAAGGGTTAGGGTTAGGGTTAGGGTTATGTTTAGGATTAGGGTTAGGGTAAGCGTAAATGTTAGGGTTAGGGTTAGGGTTAGGGTAGGGTAAGGGTTAGGGTTAGTTTCAGGGTAAGGTTTAGCGTGAGGGTAAGGGTAAAGGTTAGGGTTAAGGTAAGGGTAATGGTTAGGGTTAGGGTTAGGGTTAGGGTTAGGTTGAAGGTTAGGGTTAGAGTTAGGGTTAGGGTAAGGCTAAGTGTTAGTGTTAAGGTTAGTTTTAGGGTTAGGTTTAGGATTAGGGATAGGGTAAGGGTAAGGGTTAGGGTTGGGATTAGGGTAAGGGTTAGGGTTAGGGTTAGGGTTAGTGGTTAGCGTAAGTGTTAGGGTTAGGGTTAGGGGTAGGGGTAGGGTTAACATTAAGGTTAGGTTTTGGGTTAGGGTAAGGGTAAGTGTTAGGGTTAGGGTTAGGGTTAGGTTTAGGATAAGGGTAAGGGTTAGGGTTAGGGTTAGGGGTAATGGTTAGGGTTAGGGTTAGGTTTAGGGTTACGGTTAGGGTAAGAGTAAGGGTTAGGGTTAGGATTAGAGTTAGGTTTCGGGTTAGGGTTAGAGTAAGGGTAAGGGTTAGGGTTAGGTTAGGGTTAGGGTTAGAGTTAGGGGTTAGGGTTAGGGTTAGGGTTAGGATTAAGGTAAGGGTAGGGGTTAGGGTTAGGTTTAGGGTAAAGGTTAGGGTTAGGGTTTGGGTGAGGGTTAGGGTAAGGGTTAGGGTTAGGGTTGGGGTTAGGTTTAGGATTAGGGTTAGGGTTAGGGTTAGGTTAGGGTTAGGGTTAGGGTTAGGGTTAGGTTTAGGGTTGGGGTTAAGGTTAGGGTAAGGGTTAGGGTTAGGGTTGGGGTTAGGGTTAGGATTAGGGTAAAGGTAAGGGATAGGGTTAGTTTAGGGTAAGGGTTAGGGTTAGGGTTAGGTTTAGGGTTAGAGTTAGGGTAAGGGTAAGGGTTAGGGTTAGATTTAGGTTTAGGTTTCGGTTTGGGGTTAAGGTTAGGGTTAGGGTTAGGGTAAGGGTAAGGGTTAGGGTTAGGGTTAGGGTAAAGCTTAGGGTTTTGGTTAGGGTTAGGTTTAGGGTTAGGGTTAGTGTTAGGGTTAGGGTTAGGGTTAGGTTAAGGTTTAGAGTAAGGGTAATGTTTAGGGTTAGGGTTAGGGTTAGGGTAAGGGTAAGGGTTAGGGTTAAGGTAAGGGTAAGGTTTAGGATTAGGATTAGGGGTTAGGGTTAGTGTTAGGGTTAGGGTTAGGGTTAGGTTAAGGTTTAGAGTAAGGGTAATGTTTAGGGTTAGGGTTAGGGTTAGGGTAAGGGTAAGGGTTAGGGTTAGGGTTAGGGGTTAGGGGTAGTGTTAGGGTTAGGGTTAGGGTAAGGTTAGGGTTAGGGTCAGGGTTAGGGTTAGGGTAAGGGTAAGTGTTTGGGTTATGGTTAGGGTTAAGGTTATGGTAAGGGTAAGGGTTAGGGTTAGGGTTAGGTTTAGGGTTAGGGCAAGGGTTAGGATTAGGTTTAGGTTAATGGTAAGTGTTAATGTTAGGGTTAAGTTTAGGGTTAGGGTTAGTTTTGGGGTTAGGGTTAGGATAATGGTAGGGTTAGGGTTAGGGTTAGGTTAAGGGTAAGGTTTAGGGTTAAGGTTAGGGTTAGAGTTAGGATTGTTGTTAGGGTAAGGGTTAGGGTTAGGGTAAGGTTTAGGTTAGAGTTAGGGTTAGTGTTAGGGTAAGGGTAAAGTTTATGATTAGGTTTAGGTTTGGGGTTAAGGTCACGGTTAGGGTTAGAGTAAGGGTCACGGTTAGGGTTAGGGTTAGGGTTAGGTTTAGGGTTAGGGTTAGGGTAAGGGTAAGTGTTAGTGTTAGTTTTTGGGTAAGCGTTAGGGTAAGGGTAAGAGTTAGGGTTAGGGTAGGGTTAGGATTAGGGTTAGGGTACGGATTATGGTTAGGGTTAGGGTTAGGGTAATGGTAAGGGTTAGAGTTAGGGTTAGTGTTAGGGTTAGGGTTAAGGTTAGGGTTAGGGTTAGGGTTAGTGTAAGAATTAGTGTTAGTGTTAGGGTTAGGGTTAAATTAGGATTAGGGTTAGGGTAAGGATAAGGGTTAGGGTTAGGGTTAGGATAAGCGATAGGTTTAGCTTTAGGTGTAGGGTTATAGTAAGGGTAAGGGTTAGGGTTAAGGTTAGGTTTAGGGTTAGGTTTAGGGATAGGGTTAGGGTAAGGGTTAGGGTTAGGGTAAGGGTTAGGTTTAGGGTTAGGTTTAGGTTTAGGGTTATGGTAGGGTAAGGTTTAGGGTTAGGGTTAGGGTAAGGGTTAGGGTTAGGGTTAGGATTAGGGTAGGGGTAAGGGTTAGGGTTAGGGTTAGGTTTAGAGTTAGGGTTAGGGTAAGGGAAAGTGTTAGGGTTAGGGTTAGGGTTTGTTTTGAAGTTAGGATAAGGGTAATGGATAGGGTTAGGATTAGGGTTAGGGCTTAGGGTTAGGGTTAGGTTTAGGGTTTGGGATACGGTTTGGGTTAGGGTAAGTGTTAGGGTTAGGTTTAGGGTTAGGGTAAAGGTTACGGTTAGGGTTAGGGTTAGGGCAAGGGTAAGGGTTAGGGTTAAGGATAGGGTTAAGGATAGGGTTAGGGTTAGTGATAGCGTTAGGGTAAGGGTTAGGGTTAGGGTAAGGGTTAGGTTTAGGTTTAGGGTTAGGTTTAGGGTTAGGGTTAGTGTAAGGGTTAGGGTTGGGGTTAGGGTTAGGGATAGGGTAAGGGTTATGGTTATGGTTAGGGTTAGGGTTAGGCTAAGGATTAGGTTTAGGGTTAGGGTAAGTGTTAGGGTTAGGGTTAGCGTTAGCATTAAGGTTAGGTTTAGGGGTATTGTAAGGGTAAGGGTTAGAGTTATTGTTATGGTTAGGGTTAGGGTTGGGGGTTAGGTTTAGGGTTAGGGTAAGGCATAGGTTTACGGTTAGGGTTAGGGTAAGGGTAAAGGTTAGGTTTAGTTTTGAGGTGAGAATAAGGGTAAGGGTTAGGTTTAGGGTTTTGGTTAGGGGTTAGGGTTAGGGTTAGGGTTAGGGTTAGATTAAAGGTTAGGTTTAGGGTTAGGGTGAGGGTTAGGGTAAGGGTTAGGGTTAGGGTAAGTTTTAGCATCAATGTTATTGTTAGGGTTAGGGTAAGGGTAAGGGTTAGGGTTAGGGTTAGGTCTAGGGTCAGGGGTTAGGGTTAGGGTTAGTGATAGGGTTAGGTTTAGGGTTAGGGTTAGGATAAGGATAAGTGTTAGGGTTGGGGTTAAGGTTAAGTTTAGGGTTAGGGTTAGGATAAAGGTAAGTGTTAGGGTTAGAGTTAGGTTTAGGGTTAGGTTTAGGGTTAGGTTTAGGGTAAGGGTAAGGGTTAGGGTTAGGGTTAGGGTTATGTTTATATTTATGGTTAGGGTTAGGGTTAAGGTTAGTGTTTGGGTTAGGGTTAAGGATAGTGTTAGGGTTAGGGTGAGGGTAAAGGTAAGGGTTAGAGTTAGGGTTAGGTTTAGGGTTAGGGTAAGGGTAAGGGTTAGGGTTAGGGTTAGGTTTGGGGTAAGGCTTAGGGTTAGGGGTACGGTTAGGTTCAGGGTTAACATTAAGGTTATGTTTAGGTTTAGGGTAATGGTAAGTGTTAGGGTTAGGGTTACGGTAAGTGTAAGGGTTAGGGTTAGGGTTAGGGTAGGGTTAGGGTTAGGTTTAGGGTAAGGGAAAGTGTTAGGATTAGTGTTAGTCTTAGCGTTCGGGTTAGGGTAAGGGTTAGGGTTAGGGATAGGGGTTAGGGTTAGTATTAATGTTAGGGTTATCATTAAGGTTTGCTGTAGGGTTAGGGTTAGGGTAATGGTAAGGTTTAGGGTTAGGGTTAGTGTTAGGGTTAGGGTTAGGGTAAGGGTTAGGGTTAGTTTTAGGTAAGAGTAAGTTTTAGGGAAAGGGTAAGGATTAGGGTTAGGTGTAGGGTAAGGGTAAGGGTTAGGGTTAGGGTTAGGGTTAGGTTTGGGGTTAGGGTTAAGATAAGGTTAAGGGTTAGGTTTAGGTTTAGGTTCAGGGTTAGGGTTACGGTTAGGGTTAGGGTAAGGGTAAGGTTTAGGGTAAAGGTTAGGTTTAGGGTTAGGGTTAGGTTTAGGGTTAGGGAAAAGGTAAGGGTTAGGGTTACGGTTAGGGTTAGGTTTAGGGTAAGTATTAGGGTTAGGGTTAGGTTTAGGGTTAGGGTTAGGGTAAGGGTAAGGGTTAGGGTTAGGGTTAGGGTTAGGTTTAGGGTTAGGGTAAGGGTAAGGGTTAGGGTTAGGTTTAGGTTTGGGGTAAGGGTTAGGGTTAGGGTTACGGTAAGTGTAAGGGTTAGGGTTAGGGTTAGGGGTAGGGTTAGGGTTAGGTTTAGGGTTAGGGTTAGGGTAAGGGAAACGGCTAGGATTAGTGTTAGTCTTAGCGTTCTGGTTAGGGTAATGGTTAGGGTTAGGGATAGGGGTTAGGGTTAGGATTAATGTTAGGGTTATCATTAAGGTTTGGGTTAGGGTTAGGGTTAGGGTAATGGTAAGGGTGAGGGTTAGGGTTTGTGTTAGGGTTAGGGTAAGGGTAAGGGTTAGGGTTAGGGTTAGGGTAAGGGTAAGGGTAAGGGTTAGGGTTAGGTGTTAGGGTTAGGGTTAGGGTTAGAGTTGGGGTAAGCGTTAGGGGTAGGGTAAGGGTAAGGGTTAGGTTTAGGGGTAGGGTTAGGGTAATGGTTAGGGTTAGGGGTTCGGGTTAGGGTTAGGTTTAGGGTAAGGGTTAGGGTTAGGGTTTGGGTTAGGTTTAGGGTTAGGGTTAGGGTTAGTGTAAGAGTTAGTGTTAGGGTTAGTGTTAGGGTTAGGGTTAAGTTAGGGTTAGGGTTAGGGTAAGGGTAAGGGTTAGGGTTAGGGCTATGGTTATGGTTAGGGCTTAGGGATAGGGTTAGGGTTAGGTTTAGGGTTAGGGTAAGGGTAAGGTTTGGGATTAGGGTTAGGGTTAGGGGTTAGGGTTAGGGTTAGTGTTAGGGTTAAGGTAAGGGTAAGTGTTAGGGTTAGGGTTAGTGTTAGGGTTAGGGTAAGCGTTAGGGTTAGTTTTAGGTAAGCGTAAGGTTTAGGGAAAGGGTAAGGATTAGGGTTAGGTGTAGGGTAAGGGTAAGGGTTAGGGTTAGGGTTAGGGTTAGGTTTGGGGTTAGGGTTAAAATAAGGGTAAGGGTTAGGGTTAGGGTTAGGTTCAGGGTTAGGGTTACGGTTAGGGTTAGGGTTAGGGTAAGGTTTAGGGTAAAGTTTAGGTTTAGGGTTAGGGTTATTTTTAGGGTAAGGATTAGGGTTAGGGTTAGGGTTAGGGTCAGGGGTTAGGGTTATGGTTAGTGTTAGAGTTAGGGTTAGGGTTAGGTTTAGGGTTAGGGTAAGGGTAAGGGTTAGGGTTAGTGTTAGGGTTAGGGCAAGGGTTAGGGTTAAAGTTAGGGTTAGGGTTAGGGTAAGGGTTAGGGTTAGGGTAAGTGTTAGGGTTCGGGTTAGGGTTAGGGTTAGGTTTATGGTTAGGGTTAGGGTAAGGGTAAAGGTTAGGCTTAGGTTAGGGTTGGGTTTAAGGTTAGAGTTAGGGTTAGGGTAAGGGTAAGGGTTAGGGTTAGTGTTAGGGTTAGGGCAAGGGTTAGGGTTAGGGTTAGGGTGAGTGTTAGGTTTAGGGTTAGGGTTAGGGGTTAGGGTTAGGGTTAGGGTTAGGGTAAGGGTTAGGTTTAGGTTAGAGTAAGTGTTAGGTTTAGGGTTAGGGTTAGGGTTAGGGTTACGTTTAGAGTTAGGGTAAGGGTTAGGTTTAGGGTTAGGGTTAGGGTGAGGGTTAGGGTCAGGGTTAGGTGTTAGAGTTAGGGTTAGGGTTAGGGTTAGGTTAACGGTTAGGGTTAGGGTTAGGGTTAGGGTAAGGTTTAGGGTTAGGGTTAGGGTAAGTGTTAGGGTTAGGGTTAGTGTTATGTTAAGGGTAAGGGTTAGAGTTAGGGTTAGGCTTAGTGTTAGGGTTAGGGGTTAGCGTAAGGGTTTGGTTTAGGGTTACGGTAAGGATTAGGGTTAGGGATAGGTTTAGATAAGGGTA
Source organism: Megascapheus bottae (assembly GCA_024803745.1). Classification (NCBI taxonomy): domain Eukaryota; kingdom Metazoa; phylum Chordata; class Mammalia; order Rodentia; family Geomyidae; genus Megascapheus; species Megascapheus bottae. The sequence goes on from JANJXV010001602.1 coordinate 11,348, forward strand.
AGTGTTAGGGTTAGTGTTAGGATTAGGGTTAGAGTTAGGGTAAGGGTAAGTGTTATGGTTAGGGTTAGGGTTAGGTTTGGTGTTAGGGTTAGAGTAAGGGTAGGGGTTAGGGTTAGGATTAGGGTTAGGGTTAGGCTTACGGAAAGGGGAAAGTTTAGGGTTAGCGTTAGGGTTAGGTAAGGATTAGGGTTAGTCTTAGGGTTAGGGTAAGGGTTATGGTTAGCATTAAGGTTAGGGTTGGGTTAGGGTAAGGGTAAGTGTTGGGGTTTGGGTTAGGGTTAGGGTAAGGGTAAGGGTTAGGGTTAGGGTTAGGGTTACTGTTAGGGTTAGGTTTTGGGTTAGGGTTAGGGTAAGGGTAAGGGTTAGGTTTAGGGTTAGTGTTAGGGTTAGGGTAAGGATGAGGTTAGGGTTAGGGTAAGGGTAAGGGTTAGAGTTAGGGTAGGGTTAGGTTTAGGGTTAGGGTTAGGGTAAGGGTGAGGGTTATGGTTAGGATTAGGGTTGGGTTTAAGGCTAGGGTTAGGGTTACGGTAAGGGTAAGGGTTAGGGTTAGGTTTAGGGGAAGGGTTAGGGTTAGGGTTAGGCTAAGTGTAAGGATTAGTGTTAGGGTTAGGTTCAGGGTTAGGATTAGAATAAGGGTAAGGGTTAGGGTTAGGGTTAGGGTTAGGGTTAAGGTTAGGGTTAGGATTAGGTTTAGGTTTAGGGTTATGGTAAGGTAAGGGTTAGGGTTAGGGTTACAGTTAGGTTTAGGTTTAGGGTTAGGGTTAAGGTAAGGGTAAGGGTTAGGGTTAGGGTTAGTGTTAGGTTTAGGGTTAGGGTTAGGGTTAGGGTTAGGTTTAGGGATATGGTAAGGGTAAAGTTTAGGGTTAGGTTTAGGGTAAAGGTTAGTGTTAGGGTTAGGGTTAGGTTTAGGATTAGGGAAAGGGTAAGGGTTAGGGTTAGGGTTAGGTTTGGGGTAAGGGTTAGGGTTAGGGTTAGGTTCAGGGTTAGCATTAAGGTTATGTTTAGGTTTACGGTAAGGGTAAGTGTTAAGGTTACGGTTACGGTAAGGATAAGGGTTAGGGTTAGGGGTAGGGGTAGGGTTACGGTTAGGTTTAGGGTTAGGGTTGGTGTAAGGGAAAGGGTTAGGGTTAGTGTTAGGGTTAGGGTTAGGGATAGTGTATAGGGTTAGGGTTAGGGTTATCATTAAATTTAGGGTTAGGCTTAGGGTTAGGGTAAGGGTAAGGGTTATGGTTAGGGTTAGTGTTAGGTTTAGGGTTAGGGTAAGGGTTAGGGTTAGGGCTAGGGGAACGGTTAGGGTTAGGGTAGGTGTTAGGGTTAGGGTTAGGGTTACAGTTAGGGTAAGGGTTAGGGTTAGGGTAAGGGTAAGGTTTAGGGTTAGGTTTAGGGTTAGGGTACGGGTTAAGGTTAGGGGTTAGGGTTACGGTTAGGGTTAGGTTTAATGTAAGGGTAAGTGTTAGGGTTAGGGTTAGGGTTAGGGTTAGGGTTAGGGTTAGGGTAAGCCTTAGGGTTAGTTTTAGGTAAGAGTAAGGTTTAGGGAAAGGGTTAGGATTAGGGTTAGGTGTAGGGTAAGGGTAAGGGTGAGTGTTAGGGTTAGGGTTAGGTTTGGGGTTAGGGTTAAGATAATGGTAAGGGTTAGGGTTAGGGTTAGGTTCAGGGTTAGGGCTAGGGTTAGGGTAGGGTAAGGGTAAGGGTTAGGGTTAAGGTTAGGTTTAGGGTTAGCGTTAGGTATATGGTTAGGGTAAGGATTAGGGTTAGGGTAAGTTTTAGGTTTAGGGTTACGTTTAACTTTAGGGTTATGGTTAGGGTAGGGTTATGGTTAGGGTTAGGGTTGGGATTAGGGTAGGGGTAAGCGTTAGAATTAGGGTTAGGTTTAGGGTTAGGGGTTAGCGTTAGGGTTAGGGTTAGGTTTAGGTTAATTGTAAGGGTTAGGGTTAGGGTTAGGGTAAAGGTAAGTGTTAGGGTTAGCGTTAGGGTTAGGGTTAGGGTAAGGTTAAGGGTTAGAGTTAGGGTTAAATTTAGGTTTAGGGTTAGGGTTAGGGTTAGGGTAAGGGAAAGTGTTCGGGTTAGGGTTAGGGTTTGTTTTGAAGTTATGATAAGGGTAAGGGATAGGGTTAGGCTTAGAGTTAGGGGTTAGGGTTAGGGTTAGGGTAAGGGTAAGGCTTAGGGTTAGGGTTAAGTTTAGGTTTAGGGTTAGGGTTAGGTTTAGGGTTAGGGTAATAGTAAGGGTTAGGGTTAAGGTTAGGGTTACGGTTAGGGATAGGCTTAGGGTAAGGGTTAGGATTAGGGTAAGGGTTAGGTTTAAGGTAATGGTTAGGTTTAGGGTTTGGGTTAGGGTAAGGGTTAGGGTTAGAGTTAGGGTAAGGTTTAGGGTTAGGGTTAGGGTTAGGGAAAGGGTAAGGGTTAGGGTTAGGGTTAGGGTTAGGGTTACCATTAAGTTTAGGGTTAGGGTCAGGTTAAGGGTAAGGATTAGGGTTATTGTTAGGGTTAGGGTTAGGATTGGGGGTTAGGGTTAGGGTTAGGGATAGGTTTACGGTTAGGGTTAGGGTAAGCGTAACAGTTAGGGATAGTTTTGAGTTTAGGATAAGGGTATGGGTTAGGGTTAGGGTTAGGGTTAGGGTTAGTGTTTGGTTTAGGGTTTGGGTTAGGGTTATGGTTAGGGTAGGGTTAGGGTTAGGGTTAGGGTTAGGGTAAAGTTTAGGGTTAGGTTTAGTGTTAGGGTTAGGGTAAAGTTTATGGTTAGGGTTAGGGTGAGGGTTAGGGTAAGGGTTAGGTTTAGGGTTAGTGTAAGCATTAATGTTAGGATTAGGGTTAGGGTAAGGGTAAGGATTAGGGTTAGGGTTAGAGTTAGGGTCAGGGGTTAGGGTTAGGGTTAGGGTTAGGCTTAGTTTTAGGGTTAGGGTAAGAGTAAGGTTTAGGGTTAGGTTTAGGTTTAGGGGTAGGTTTTGGGTTAGGTTAGGGTTAGGGTAAGGGTAAGGGATAGGCTTATGGTTAGGGTAAGGGTTAGGTTTAGGGTTAGGGTTAGGGTAAGGGTAAGGGTTGTGGTTAGCGTTAGGGTTAGGGTAAGGGTAAGGGTTAGGGTTAGGTTTAGGGTAAGGTTATGTGTTAGGGTTAGGGTTAGTGTTAGCATTAGGGTAAGGGTAAGGGTAAGGGTTAGGGTTAAGGTAAGGGTAAGGGTTAGGATTAGGGTTAGAGTTAGGGTAGGGTAAGGGTTAGGGTTATGTTCAGGGTAAGGGTTAGAGTTAGAGTATGGGTAAGGGTTAAGTATAGGTTAGGGTTAGGTTTAGGGTTAGGGTAATAGTAAGGGTTAGGGTTAGGCTTAGGGTTAGCATTAGGGTAAGGGTAAGGTTTAGGGTTAGGGTAAGGGTAAGGGTTGTGGTTAGGGTTAGGGTTAGGGTAAGGGTAAGGGTTAGGGTTAGGGTTATTGTTAGGATTTTGGATTACCGTTACTGTTAGGGTAAGCGTAAGGGTTAGGTTTAGGGGTTAGTGTTAGGGATAGGGTTAGGGTAAGGTTAGGGTTAGGATCAGGGTTAAAGTTAGGGTAAGGGTAAGTGTTAGGGTTAGGGTTAGGCTTAGGGTTAGGGTAATAGTAAGGGGTAGGGTTATGGTTAGGGTTAGGTTTTGGGTAAGGGTTAGGGTTAGGGTTAGGGTAAGGTTAAGTGTTAGGGTTAGGGTTAGGGTTAGGGTTAGTTTAAGGGTGAGGGTTAGGGTTAGGGTTAGAGTTAGGTTTAGGTTTAGGTTTAGGGTTAGGTTAGGGTTATGGTTAGGGTAAGGGTAAGTGTTAGGGTTAGGGTTAGGATTAGGTTTAGGGGTTAGAGTTAGGGTTAGGTTTAGGGTTAGCGTTAGGGTAAGGGTAACGGTTAGGGTGAGGGTTATGGTTAGGTTTAGGGTTAGGGTAAGGGTTAGGGTTAGGGTTATGGTTAGGGTAAGGGTTAGGGTTAGGTTTAGGGTTAGGTTTAGGGTTAGGGTTAGGGTAAGGGTAAGGGTTAGGGTGAGGGTTAGGGTTAGGATTAGGGTTAGGGTTAGGGTAAGACTAAGGGTTAGGGTTAGGGTTAGAGTTAGGGTTAGGGTTAAGGTTAGGGTTATGGTTAGGGTTAGGGTTAGATTTATGGTTAAGTTTAGAGTTAGGGTAAGGGTAAGTGTTAGGGTTAGGGTTAGGGGTTAGGCTTAGGCTTAATGTTAGGGTTACGGTTAGGTTTAGGGTTAGGGTTAAGGAAAGGGTAAGGCTTAGGGTAAGGGTTACGGTTAGGGTTAGGTTTAGGGTTAGAATTAATGTTAGGGTTAGGGTTAGGGGTAAGGAAAGGGTAAGGGTTAGGGTAAGGGTTAGGGTAAGGGTTAGGTTTAGGGGTAGGGTAAGGATTAGGGTTAGGGTTAGGGTTAGGGAAAGGTTTAAGGTTAGGGTTAGGGTAAGGTTAACATTAAGGTTAGGTTTTGGGTTAGGGTAAGGGTAAGGGTTAGGGTTAGAGTTACGGTTAGGGCAAGCATTAGGGTTAGTGTTAGGGTTAGGGTAAGGGTTAGGGTTAGGGTTAGGGTAAGCAATAAGGTTAGGGTTAGGGTTAGGGTAAGTGTAAGCGTCAGGGTTAGGATTAGGGTTAGGGGTTAGGGTTAAAGTTAGGGTTGGTGTTAAGGTAAGGGTAAGGGTTAGGGTTAGGGTTAGTGTTAGGGTAATGGTAAGGGTTAGGGTTAGGTTTTGGGTTAGGTTTTGGGTTAGGGTAAGGGTAATGGTTAGGGTTAGGGTTACAGATATGTTTAGGGTTAGGGTTAGGGTTAGGGTTAGGGTAAGTGTAAGAGTTAGGGTTAAGGTTAGAGTTAGGGTTAGGGTTAGGGTAAGGTTAGGGTTAGGGTAAGGGTTAGGGTTAGGGTTAGGGTTATGTTTAGGATTAGGGTTAGGGTAAGCGTAAATGTTAGGGTTAGGGTTAGGGTTAGGGTAGGGTAAGGGTTAGGGTTAGTTTCAGGGTAAGGTTTAGCGTGAGGGTAAGGGTAAAGGTTAGGGTTAAGGTAAGGGTAATGGTTAGGGTTAGGGTTAGGGTTAGGGTTAGGTTGAAGGTTAGGGTTAGAGTTAGGGTTAGGGTAAGGCTAAGTGTTAGTGTTAAGGTTAGTTTTAGGGTTAGGTTTAGGATTAGGGATAGGGTAAGGGTAAGGGTTAGGGTTGGGATTAGGGTAAGGGTTAGGGTTAGGGTTAGGGTTAGTGGTTAGCGTAAGTGTTAGGGTTAGGGTTAGGGGTAGGGGTAGGGTTAACATTAAGGTTAGGTTTTGGGTTAGGGTAAGGGTAAGTGTTAGGGTTAGGGTTAGGGTTAGGTTTAGGATAAGGGTAAGGGTTAGGGTTAGGGTTAGGGGTAATGGTTAGGGTTAGGGTTAGGTTTAGGGTTACGGTTAGGGTAAGAGTAAGGGTTAGGGTTAGGATTAGAGTTAGGTTTCGGGTTAGGGTTAGAGTAAGGGTAAGGGTTAGGGTTAGGTTAGGGTTAGGGTTAGAGTTAGGGGTTAGGGTTAGGGTTAGGGTTAGGATTAAGGTAAGGGTAGGGGTTAGGGTTAGGTTTAGGGTAAAGGTTAGGGTTAGGGTTTGGGTGAGGGTTAGGGTAAGGGTTAGGGTTAGGGTTGGGGTTAGGTTTAGGATTAGGGTTAGGGTTAGGGTTAGGTTAGGGTTAGGGTTAGGGTTAGGGTTAGGTTTAGGGTTGGGGTTAAGGTTAGGGTAAGGGTTAGGGTTAGGGTTGGGGTTAGGGTTAGGATTAGGGTAAAGGTAAGGGATAGGGTTAGTTTAGGGTAAGGGTTAGGGTTAGGGTTAGGTTTAGGGTTAGAGTTAGGGTAAGGGTAAGGGTTAGGGTTAGATTTAGGTTTAGGTTTCGGTTTGGGGTTAAGGTTAGGGTTAGGGTTAGGGTAAGGGTAAGGGTTAGGGTTAGGGTTAGGGTAAAGCTTAGGGTTTTGGTTAGGGTTAGGTTTAGGGTTAGGGTTAGTGTTAGGGTTAGGGTTAGGGTTAGGTTAAGGTTTAGAGTAAGGGTAATGTTTAGGGTTAGGGTTAGGGTTAGGGTAAGGGTAAGGGTTAGGGTTAAGGTAAGGGTAAGGTTTAGGATTAGGATTAGGGGTTAGGGTTAGTGTTAGGGTTAGGGTTAGGGTTAGGTTAAGGTTTAGAGTAAGGGTAATGTTTAGGGTTATGGTTAGGGTTAGGGTAAGGGTAAGGGTTAGGGTTAGGGTTAGGGGTTAGGGGTAGTGTTAGGGTTAGGGTTAGGGTAAGGTTAGGGTTAGGGTCAGGGTTAGGGTTAGGGTAAGGGTAAGTGTTTGGGTTATGGTTAGGGTTAAGGTTATGGTAAGGGTAAGGGTTAGGGTTAGGGTTAGGTTTAGGGTTAGGGCAAGGGTTAGGATTAGGTTTAGGTTAATGGTAAGTGTTAATGTTAGGGTTAAGTTTAGGGTTAGGGTTAGTTTTGGGGTTAGGGTTAGGATAATGGTAGGGTTAGGGTTAGGGTTAGGTTAAGGGTAAGGTTTAGGGTTAAGGTTAGGGTTAGAGTTAGGATTGTTGTTAGGGTAAGGGTTAGGGTTAGGGTAAGGTTTAGGTTAGAGTTAGGGTTAGTGTTAGGGTAAGGGTAAAGTTTATGATTAGGTTTAGGTTTGGGGTTAAGGTCACGGTTAGGGTTAGAGTAAGGGTCACGGTTAGGGTTAGGGTTAGGGTTAGGTTTAGGGTTAGGGTTAGGGTAAGGGTAAGTGTTAGTGTTAGTTTTTGGGTAAGCGTTAGGGTAAGGGTAAGAGTTAGGGTTAGGGTAGGGTTAGGATTAGGGTTAGGGTACGGATTATGGTTAGGGTTAGGGTTAGGGTAATGGTAAGGGTTAGAGTTAGGGTTAGTGTTAGGGTTAGGGTTAAGGTTAGGGTTAGGGTTAGGGTTAGTGTAAGAATTAGTGTTAGTGTTAGGGTTAGGGTTAAATTAGGATTAGGGTTAGGGTAAGGATAAGGGTTAGGGTTAGGGTTAGGATAAGCGATAGGTTTAGCTTTAGGTGTAGGGTTATAGTAAGGGTAAGGGTTAGGGTTAAGGTTAGGTTTAGGGTTAGGTTTAGGGATAGGGTTAGGGTAAGGGTTAGGGTTAGGGTAAGGGTTAGGTTTAGGGTTAGGTTTAGGTTTAGGGTTATGGTAGGGTAAGGTTTAGGGTTAGGGTTAGGGTAAGGGTTAGGGTTAGGGTTAGGATTAGGGTAGGGGTAAGGGTTAGGGTTAGGGTTAGGTTTAGAGTTAGGGTTAGGGTAAGGGAAAGTGTTAGGGTTAGGGTTAGGGTTTGTTTTGAAGTTAGGATAAGGGTAATGGATAGGGTTAGGATTAGGGTTAGGGCTTAGGGTTAGGGTTAGGTTTAGGGTTTGGGATACGGTTTGGGTTAGGGTAAGTGTTAGGGTTAGGTTTAGGGTTAGGGTAAAGGTTACGGTTAGGGTTAGGGTTAGGGCAAGGGTAAGGGTTAGGGTTAAGGATAGGGTTAAGGATAGGGTTAGGGTTAGTGATAGCGTTAGGGTAAGGGTTAGGGTTAGGGTAAGGGTTAGGTTTAGGTTTAGGGTTAGGTTTAGGGTTAGGGTTAGTGTAAGGGTTAGGGTTGGGGTTAGGGTTAGGGATAGGGTAAGGGTTATGGTTATGGTTAGGGTTAGGGTTAGGCTAAGGATTAGGTTTAGGGTTAGGGTAAGTGTTAGGGTTAGGGTTAGCGTTAGCATTAAGGTTAGGTTTAGGGGTATTGTAAGGGTAAGGGTTAGAGTTATTGTTATGGTTAGGGTTAGGGTTGGGGGTTAGGTTTAGGGTTAGGGTAAGGCATAGGTTTACGGTTAGGGTTAGGGTAAGGGTAAAGGTTAGGTTTAGTTTTGAGGTGAGAATAAGGGTAAGGGTTAGGTTTAGGGTTTTGGTTAGGGGTTAGGGTTAGGGTTAGGGTTAGGGTTAGATTAAAGGTTAGGTTTAGGGTTAGGGTGAGGGTTAGGGTAAGGGTTAGGGTTAGGGTAAGTTTTAGCATTAATGTTATTGTTAGGGTTAGGGTAAGGGTAAGGGTTAGGGTTAGGGTTAGGTCTAGGGTCAGGGGTTAGGGTTAGGGTTAGTGATAGGGTTAGGTTTAGGGTTAGGGTTAGGATAAGGATAAGTGTTAGGGTTGGGGTTAAGGTTAAGTTTAGGGTTAGGGTTAGGATAAAGGTAAGTGTTAGGGTTAGAGTTAGGTTTAGGGTTAGGTTTAGGGTTAGGTTTAGGGTAAGGGTAAGGGTTAGGGTTAGGGTTAGGGTTATGTTTATATTTATGGTTAGGGTTAGGGTTAAGGTTAGTGTTTGGGTTAGGGTTAAGGATAGTGTTAGGGTTAGGGTGAGGGTAAAGGTAAGGGTTAGAGTTAGGGTTAGGTTTAGGGTTAGGGTAAGGGTAAGGGTTAGGGTTAGGGTTAGGTTTGGGGTAAGGCTTAGGGTTAGGGGTACGGTTAGGTTCAGGGTTAACATTAAGGTTATGTTTAGGTTTAGGGTAATGGTAAGTGTTAGGTTTAGGGTTACGGTAAGTGTAAGGGTTAGGGTTAGGGTTAGGGTAGGGTTAGGGTTAGGTTTAGGGTAAGGGAAAGTGTTAGGATTAGTGTTAGTCTTAGCGTTCGGGTTAGGGTAAGGGTTAGGGTTAGGGATAGGGGTTAGGGTTAGTATTAATGTTAGGGTTATCATTAAGGTTTGCTGTAGGGTTAGGGTTAGGGTAATGGTAAGGTTTAGGGTTAGGGTTAGTGTTAGGGTTAGGGTTAGGGTAAGGGTTAGGGTTAGTTTTAGGTAAGAGTAAGTTTTAGGGAAAGGGTAAGGATTAGGGTTAGGTGTAGGGTAAGGGTAAGGGTTAGGGTTAGGGTTAGGGTTAGGTTTGGGGTTAGGGTTAAGATAAGGTTAAGGGTTAGGTTTAGGTTTAGGTTCAGGGTTAGGGTTACGGTTAGGGTTAGGGTAAGGGTAAGGTTTAGGGTAAAGGTTAGGTTTAGGGTTAGGGTTAGGTTTAGGGTTAGGGAAAAGGTAAGGGTTAGGGTTACGGTTAGGGTTAGGTTTAGGGTAAGTATTAAGGTTAGGGTTAGGTTTAGGGTTAGGGTTAGGGTAAGGGTAAGGGTTAGGGTTAGGGTTAGGGTTAGGTTTAGGGTTAGGGTAAGGGTAAGGGTTAGGGTTAGGTTTAGGTTTGGGGTAAGGGTTAGGGTTAGGGTTACGGTAAGTGTAAGGGTTAGGGTTAGGGGTAGGGTTAGGGTTAGGTTTAGGGTTAGGGTTAGGGTAAGGGAAACGGTTAGGATTAGTGTTAGTCTTAGCGTTCGGGTTAGGGTAATGGTTAGGGTTAGGGATAGGGGTTAGGGTTAGGATTAATGTTAGGGTTATCATTAAGGTTTGGGTTAGGGTTAGGGTTAGGGTAATGGTAAGGGTTAGGGTTAGGGTTTGTGTTAGGGTTAGGGTAAGGGTAAGGGTTAGGGTTAGGGTTAGGGTAAGGGTAAGGGTAAGGGTTAGGGTTAGGTGTTAGGGTTAGGGTTAGGGTTAGAGTTGGGGTAAGCGTTAGGGGTAGGGTAAGGGTAAGGGTTAGGTTTAGGGGTAGGGTTAGGGTAATGGTTAGGGTTAGGGGTTCGGGTTAGGGTTAGGTTTAGGGTAAGGGTTAGGGTTAGGGTTTGGGTTAGGTTTAGGGTTAGGGTTAGGGTTAGTGTAAGAGTTAGTGTTAGGGTTAGTGTTAGGGTTAGGGTTAAGTTAGGGTTAGGGTTAGGGTAAGGGTAAGGGTTAGGGTTAGGGTTATGGTTATGGTTAGGGCTTAGGGATAGGGTTAGGGTTAGGTTTAGGGTTAGGGTAAGGGTAAGGTTTGGGATTAGGGTTAGGGTTAGGGGTTAGGGTTAGGGTTAGTGTTAGGGTTAAGGTAAGGGTAAGTGTTAGGGTTAGGGTTAGTGTTAGGGTTAGGGTAAGCGTTAGGGTTAGTTTTAGGTAAGCGTAAGGTTTAGGGAAAGGTTAAGGATTAGGGTTAGGTGTAGGGTAAGGGTAAGGGTTAGGGTTAGGGTTAGGGTTAGGTTTGGGGTTAGGGTTAAAATAAGGGTAAGGGTTAGGGTTAGGGTTAGGTTCAGGGTTAGGGTTACGGTTAGGGTTAGGGTTAGGGTAAGGTTTAGGGTAAAGTTTAGGTTTAGGGTTAGGGTTATTTTTAGGGCAAGGATTAGGGTTAGGGTTAGGGTTAGGGTCAGGGGTTAGGGTTATGGTTAGGGTTAGAGTTAGGGTTAGGGTTAGGTTTAGGGTTAGGGTAAGGGTAAGGGTTAGGGTTAGGGTTAGGGTTAGGTTTCGGGTTAGGTTTAGGGTTAGGTTTAGGGTAAGGGTAAGGGTTAGGATTAGGATTAGGGTTAGGTTTAGGGTTATGGGTAGGGTTAGGTTTAGGTTTAGGGTTAGGGTTAGGGTAAGGGTAAGGGTTAGGGATAGGGTTAGCCTTAGGGAAAGGGTAATGGTTTTGGTTAGGGTTGGGGTTAGGGTTAGCATTAAGGTTAGGGTTATGGGTAGGATTAGGGTTAGGGTTAGGGTAAGGATTAGGGTTAGGGTTAGGGTTAGGGTAAGGGTTGGGTTATGTTAGGGTTAGGGTTAGAATTAAGTTTAGGGTTAGGTTTACGGTAAGGGTAGAGGTTAGGTTAGGATAAGGGTTAGGGTTAAGGCGTAGGTTTAAAGTTAGGGTTAGGGTTAGGTTTAGGTTTAGGGTTAGGGTAAGGATAATGGTTAGGGTTAGGGTTAGGGTTAGGTTTAGGGTTAGGGTTAGGATATGGATAAGGGTTAGGGTTAGGGTTAGGGTTAGGGTTAGGGTTAGGGTTAAGGGTAGGGTTAGGGTTAGGATTAGGTTTAGGGTTATGGTACAGGTAAGGGTTAGGGTTAGGGTTAGCGTTAGGTTTAGGTTTAGGGTTAGGTTTAGGGTAAGGGTAAGGGTTAGGGTTAGGGTTAGTGTTAGGTTTAGGGATAGGATTAGGGTTAGGGTTAGGGTTAGGTTTAGGTATATGGTAAGGTTAAGGGTTAGGGTTAGTGTTAGGGTTAGGTTCATGTTTAGATTTAGTGTTACGGTTGGGTTTAGGGTTAGAGTAAGGGTTAGGGTTAGGGTTATGGTTAGGGTTATGGTTAAGGTTAGTGTTAGGGTTAGGGTGAGGCTAAGGGTAAGGGTTAGAGTTAGGGTTAGGTTTAGGGTTAGGGAAAGGGTAAGGGTTAGGATTACGTTTAGGGTAAGGGTTAGGGTTAGGGTCAGGTTCAGTGTTAGCGTTAATGTTATGTTTAGGTTTAGGGTAAGGGTAAGGGTAAGGGTAAGGGTTAGGGTTAGGGTTAGAGTAAGGGTAAGGGTTAGGGTTAGGGTCAGGGTGAGGGGTAGGCTTAGGGTTAGATTTAGGGTTAGGGTTAGGGTAAGAGTAAGGGTTAGGGTTAGTGTTAGTGTTAGGGTTAGGTTTAGGGTTAGGGTAAGGGTTAGGGTTAGGGATGGGGGTTAGGGTTAGTGTTTGGGTTAGGGTTAGCATTAAGGTTAGTTTTAGGGTTAGGGTTAGGGTAAGGGTAAGGGTTAGGGTTAGGGTTAGGGTTAGGGTTAGGGTAAGGGTTAGGGTTAGGGTTAGGGTAAAGGTTAGGGTTAGGGTTAGGTGTTAGGGTTAGGGTTAGGGTTAGAGTTACTGTAAGGGTTAGGGTTAGGGTAAAGGTAAGGGTTAGGGTTAGGGTTAGAGTTAGGGTTAGGGTAAAGGTTAGGGTTAGGTGTTAGGGTTAGGGTTAGGGTTAGAGTTGGGGTAAGGGTTAGGGTTAGGGTAAGGGTAGGGGTTAGGTTTAGGGGTAGGGTTAGAGTAAGGGTTAGGGTTAGGGGTTCGGGTTAGGGTTAGGGTTAGGGTAAGGGTTAGGTTTAGGGTTTGGGTTAGGTTTAGGGTTAGGGTTAGGGTTAGTGTAAGAGTTAGTGTTAGGGTTAGTGTTAGGGTTAGGGTTAAGTTAGGGTTAGGGCTTAGGGATATGGTTAGGGTTAGGGTTAAGGTAAGGGTAAGTGTTAGGGTTAGGGTTAGTGTTAGGTTTAGGGATAGGATTAGGGTTAGGGTTGGGGTTAGGTTTAGGGATATGGTAAGGTTAAGGGTTAGGGTTAGGGTTACGGTTAGGTTTATGTTTAGGATTAGTGTTAGGGTGAGGGTAAGGGTTAGGGTTACGGTTATGGTTAGGGTTAGGGTTAAGGTTAGTGTTAGGGTTAGGGTGAGGCTAAGTGTAAGGGTTAGAGTTAGGGTTAGGTTTAGGGTTAGTGAAAGGGTAAGGGTTCGGGTTACGTTTAGGGTAAGGGTTAGGGTTAGGGTCAGGTTCAGGGTTAGCGTTAATGTTATGTTTAGGTTTAGGGTAAGGGTAAGGGTAAGGGTTAGGTTTAGGGTTAGAGTAAGGGTAAGGGTTAGGGTTAGGGTCAGGGTGAGGGGTAGGGTTAGGGTTAGATTTAGGGTTAGGTTTAGGGTGAGAGTAAGGGTTTGGGTTAGTGTTAGTATTAGGGTTAGGTTTAGGGTTAGGGTAAGGGTTAGGGTTAGGGATAGGGGTTAGGGTTAGTGTTTGGGTTAGGGTTAGCATTAAGATTAGGGTTAGGGTTAGGGTTAGGGTAAGGATAAGGCTTAGGGTTAGGGTTAGTGTTATGGTTAGAGTTAGGGTAAGGGTTAGGGTTAGGGTTAGGTAAGGGTTAGGGTTAGGGTTAGGTGTTAGGGTTAGGGTTAGGGTTAGAGTTACTGTAAGGGTTAGGGTTAGGGTAAGGGTAAGGGTTAGGGTTAGGTTTAGGTTTAGGGTTAGGATTAGGTTTAGCGTAAGGGTTAGGGTTAGGGTTTGGGTTAGGGTTAGGTTTAGGGTAAGGGTTAGGGTAAGAGTTAGGTTAAGGGTTAGGGTTAGGGTAAGGGTAAGTGTTAGGGTTAAAGTTAGGTTTTGGTTTAGGGTTAGGGTAAGGGTTATGGTTAGGGTTAAGTTTAGGGTTAGTGTTAGGGTAAGGGTTAGGTTTAGGATTAGGATTAGGGTTATGTTTAGGGTTAGGTTTAGGGTAAGGGAAAGGGTTAGGGTAAGGGTTAGGGGTAGGCTTAAGGTTAGGGTTAGTTTTAGGGTTAGGGTTAGGTTTAAGGTTACCGTTAAAGTAATTGTAAGGGTTAGGGTTAGGGTTAGGGTTAGGGTTTGGGTAAGGGTTAGGGTTAGGGTTAGGGTTAAGGTTAGGGTTAGTTTTAGGTTTAGGGTTAGGTTTAGGGTTAAGGTTAAGTAAGGGTAAGGGTTAGGTTTAGGGTTAGGGTTAGGGTAAGGGTTAGGGTTAGGGTTAGGATTAGGGTTAGGTTTAGGGTTAGGGTTTGGGTAAGGGTAAGGGTTCGGGTTAGGGTTAGGGATAGGGTTAAGGTTACAGTTAGGGTTAGGGTTAGGGTTAGGTTTAGGGATAGGTTTAGGATCAGGATAAGGTTTAGGGTTAGGGTTTGGTTTAGGTTTTGGGAAAGTTAGTGTTGGAGTAAGGGTAAGATTAGGATTAGGGTTGGGTTTAGGTTTAGGTTTAGGGTTAGGATTAGGGTAAGGGTAAGGGTTAGGGTTATTGTTAGGTTTGGGGTTAGGTTTAGGGTTAGGGTTAGGGTAAGGGTAAGGTTAATGGTTAGTGTTATGGATATGGTTAGGGTTAGGGAAAGGGTAAGGGTTAGGGTTAGGATTAGGGTTAGGGTAAGGATTAGGGTTAGGGTTAGGGTAAGGGTTAGGGTTATGGGGTTAGGGTTACGGTTAGCATTAACGTTAGGGTTAGGGTTAGGGTAAGGGAACGGGTTAGGGATAGGTTTAGGGTTAGGGATAGGTTTAGGGTAAGGGAAAGGGTTAGGGTTAGGGTTAGGGTTAGGGTAAGGGTTAGGGTTAGGGTTAGGGTTAGAGTTAGGTTTAGGGTTAGGGTTAGGGTAAGGGTTAGGGTTAGGGTTAGGGTTAGGTTTAGAGTTAGTGTAAGGTTTAGGGTTAGGGTTAGGGTTAGGGTTAGGTTTAGGGTTAGGGTAAGGTTTAGGGTTAGGGTTAGGGTTAGGGTTAGGGTAAGGGTTAGGGTTAGGGTTAGGGTTCGAGTTAGGTTTAGGGTTAGGGTTATTGTAAGGGGAAATCTTAGGCTTAGGGATAAGGTTAGGTTTAGAGTTAGGGTAAGGGTTAGGGTTAGGGTTAGGGATAGGGTATGGGTTAGGGTTAGGATTAGGGTTAGGGTAAGGATAAGGGTTAGGGTTATTCTTAGGTTTGGGGTTAAGGTTAGGGTTAGGGTTAGGGTAAGAGTAAGGCTTAGGATTAGGGATAGTTTTAGGTTTAGGGTTAGGGTTATCATTAAGGTTAGGGTTAGGGTTAGGGTTAGCGTAATGGTTAGGGTTAGGGCTAGTGTTAGGTTTAGCATTAAGTTTAGGGTTACATTTAGGGTAAGGATAAGCTTAGGGTTAGGGTTAGTGTTAGGGTTAGGGTTAGGGTAAGGGTTAGGGTTAGGGTTAGGGTCAGCGTTAGGGTTACGGTTAGGTGTTAAGGTTAGGGTAAGGGTCAGGGTTAGGAGTTAGGGTTAGGGTTAGGGTTAGCGTAAGGGTTAGGGTTAGGGTTTGGGTTAGGGTTAGGGTTAGGGTAAGGGTTAGGGTAAGAGTTAGGTTAAGCGTTATGGTTAGGGTAAGGGTAAGTGTTAGGGTTAGGGTTAGGGTTAGGTTTAGGGTTAGGGAAAGGGTTAGGGTTAGGGTTAGGTTTAGGGTTCGGGTTACGGTTAGGGTTGGGTTTAGGGTTAGGGGTTGGGTTAATGTTAGGGTTAGCATTAGATTTAGGGTTAGGGTTAGGGTAAGGGTAAGGGTAAGGGTAAGGTTTAGGGTTAGGGTTAGGGGTAAGGGTTAGGGTTAGGTTTAGTGTTAGGGTAAGGCTAAGGTTTAGGTTTAGGGTTAGGGTTAGGGGTTAGGGTTAGTGCTAGGTTTAGGGTTAGGCTTAAGGAAAGTGTAAGGGTTAGGGTTAAGGTTAGGGTTAGGGTAGGGATAGGGTAAGGGATAGGGTTAGGTTTAGGGTAAAGGTAAGGTTTAGCGTTAGGGATAGGGTTAGGGCTAGGGTAAGGGTAAGTGTTAGGGTTAGGGTTAGGGTTAGGTTTGTGTTTAGGGTTAGGGTTAGGGTATGGATAAGGGTTAGGGTTAGGGTTAGGGTAAGGGTTAGGGTTAGATTTAGGGTAAGGATAAGGTTAAGGGTTAGGGTTAGGGTAAGGGTAATGGTTAGGGTAAGGGTTAGGTTTCGGGTTAGGGTTAGAGTAAGGGTAGGGTTTAGGTTTAGTGTTAGGGTTAGTTTTAGGGTTAGGGTTAGGGTTAGGGTTAGGGTTGGGGAAGGGTTAGGGTTAGGGGTTAGGGTTTGTGTAAGGGTTAGGGTTAGGGGTTAGGCTTAGGGTTAGGTTTAGGGTTATGGTTAGGGTAAGGGTAAGGTTTAGGGTTAGGGTTAGGTTTAGGTTTAGGGTTAGGGTTAGGGTAAGGTTAAGGTATAGGGTTAGGGTTTGGGTAAGGTTTAGGGTTAGGGGTTAGCGTTAGGGTAAGGTTTCGGGTTAGGTTTAGGTTTAGGGTTGGGTTTAAGGTTAGAGTTAGGGTTAGGGTAAGGGTAAGGGTTAGGGTTATGTTTAGGTTTATTGTTAGGGTTAGGGTTAGGGTTAGGTTTAGTGTGAGTGTTAGGGTTAGGGTTAGGGTTAGGTGTTAGGGTTAGGGTTATTGTTAGGGTAAGGTTTAGGGATAGGGTTAGGGTAAGGGTTAGGGGTTGGGTTAGAGTTAGGGTAAGGGTAAAGTTTAGCGTTAGGGTTAGGTTTAAGGTTAGGGTAAGGGTTAGGGTTATAGTTAGGTAAGTGTTAGGGTTAGGATTAGGGTTAGGGTTAGTCTTAGGGTTAGGGTTAGGGTTAGGGTTAGGGTTTTGGTTATGGAAAGGGTAAGGGTTAGGGTTAGGGTTAGGGCTAGGGTAAGGTTTAGTGTTAGTCTTAGGGTTAGGGTAAGGTTTGGGGTTAGGGTTAGGGTTAGGGTAAGGGTAAGGGTTAGGGTTAGGGTTAGGGTTAGGGTTAGGGTAAGGGTAAGGTTTAGGGTTAGGGTTTGGTTTTGTGTAAGCGTTAGGGTTAGGTGTTAGGGTTAGGGTAAGGGTTAGGGTTACGTTTAGGTTTAGGTTTAGGGTAAGGGTAAGGTTTAAGGTTAGGTTTAGGGTTGGGATTAAGGTTAGGGTTAGGGTTAGGGTAAGGGAAAGGGTTAGGGTTAGGGTTAAGGTTAGCGGAAGTGTAATGTTTAGGGTTAGGGTGAGGGTTACGGTTAGGGTTAGGAGTTAGGTTTCGGGTTAGGGTTAGGGTTAGGGTAAGGGTTAGGGTCAGGGTTAGGGTTAGGGTTAGGGTTAGGGTTAGGTTTATGGTTAGGGTTAGGGTAAGGGTTAGGGTTAGGGTTAGGGTAAGGGTTAGGGTTAGGGTTAGGGTAAGGGTAAGTGTAACGGTTAGAATTAGGTTTTGGGTTACGGTTAGGGTAATGTTTAGGGTTGGGTTAGGGTTAGGGGTTAGGGTTAGGATGAGAGTAAGGCTATGGGTTAGGGTTAGGGTTAGGGTTAGGGTTAGGGGTAAGGGTTAGTGTTAGGTTTAGTGTTAGGGTAAGGGTAATGTTTAGGGTTGGGTTAGGGTTAGGGGTTTGGGTTAGGATGAGAGTAAGGATTAGAGTTATGGTTATGGTTATGGGTTAGGGTTAGGGTAAGGGTAAGGTTTAGGTTTACGGATAAGTGTTAGGGTTAGGGTTAGGATTAGAATTAGTTTTAGGTTTACGGTTGAGGTAAGTGTAAGTGTTAGGGTTAGGTTCAAGGTTAGGGTAAGGGATAGGGTAAGGGTTAGGTTAGGTTTAGGGTAAGGGTAAGGGTAAGGTTTTGGGTTAGGTTTAGGGGTAGTTTTAGGGTAAGGGTTAGGGTTAGGGTTAGGGTTTGGGCTAGGTTTATGGTTAGGGTAAGTGTAAGGGTTAGGGTTAGGTTTAGGGTTGGGGTTTAGGTAAGGGTTAGGGGTAGGGTAAGTGTAAGGGTTAGGTTTAGGGTTAGGGTAAGGTTTAGGTTTACGGTTAGGTTTAGGGTTAGGGTTAGGGTAAGGGTAAGGGTAAGGGTAAGTGTTAGGGTTAGGGTTAGGGTTAGGATGAGGGTAAGGGATAGGGTTAGGTTTAGGGTTAGGGTTAAGGTTAGGTTTAGTGTTAGGTTAGGGTTAGTGTAAGGTAAGGGTTAGAGTTAGGGTTAGGGTTAGGCTTAGGGTAATTTTTAGGGTTAGGGTTAGCGTTAGGGTTGGGGTAAGGGTTAGGGTTGAGTTTAGGGTTAGTGTTAGAGTTAGGGTAAGGTTTAGAGTTAGGGTTAGGGTAAGGGTTAGGGTTATGGTTAGGGTTATGGTAGGAGAAAGGATAGGGTTAGGTTAGGGTTAGGGTAAGGTTAAGGGTTAGGGTTAGGGTTAGGTTTAGGGATAGGGTTAGGGTTAGGGTTAGTGTAAGGGTAAGGGTAAGGGTTAGGGTTAGGTTTAGGTTTAGTTTTAGGGTTAAAGTAAGGGTAAGGGTTACGGTTAGAGTTAGGGTTAGGGTTAGGTTTAGGGTTAGGGTAAGGGTTAGGGTTAGGGTTAGGTTTAGGGTAAGGATAAGGTTTAGGGTTAGGGTTAGGGTTAGGGTTAGGGTAAGGGTAAGGGTTTGGGTTAGGGTTAGGGTTAGCGTTAGGTTTAGGTTTAGGGTTAGGTTTAGGGTAAGGGTAAGGGTTAGGGTTAGGGTTAGTGTTAGGTTTAGGGATAGGATTAGGGTTAGGGTTAGGGTTAGGTTTAGGTATATGGTAAGGTTAAGGGTTAGGGTTAGTGTTAGGGTTAGGTTCATGTTTAGATTTAGTGTTACGGTTGGGTTTAGGGTTAGAGTAAGGGTTAGGGTTAGGGTTATGGTTAGGGTTATGGTTAAGGTTAGTGTTAGGGTTAGGGTGAGGCTAAGGGTAAGGGTTAGAGTTAGGGTTAGGTTTAGGGTTAGGGAAAGGGTAAGGGTTAGGATTACGTTTAGGGTAAGGGTTAGGGTTAGGGTCAGGTTCAGTGTTAGCGTTAATGTTATGTTTAGGTTTAGGGTAAGGGTAAGGGTAAGGGTAAGGGTTAGGGTTAGGGTTAGAGTAAGGGTAAGGGTTAGGGTTAGGGTCAGGGTGAGGGGTAGGCTTAGGGTTAGATTTAGGGTTAGGGTTAGGGTAAGAGTAAGGGTTAGGGTTAGTGTTAGTGTTAGGGTTAGGTTTAGGGTTAGGGTAAGGGTTAGGGTTAGGGATGGGGGTTAGGGTTAGTGTTTGGGTTAGGGTTAGCATTAAGGTTAGTTTTAGGGTTAGGGTTAGGGTAAGGGTAAGGGTTAGGGTTAGGGTTAGGGTTAGGGTTAGGGTTAGGGTAAGGGTTAGGGTTAGGGTTAGGGTAAAGGTTAGGGTTAGGGTTAGGTGTTAGGGTTAGGGTTAGGGTTAGAGTTACTGTAAGGGTTAGGGTTAGGGTAAAGGTAAGGGTTAGGGTTAGGGTTAGAGTTAGGGTTAGGGTAAAGGTTAGGGTTAGGTGTTAGGGTTAGGGTTAGGGTTAGAGTTGGGGTAAGGGTTAGGGTTAGGGTAAGGGTAGGGGTTAGGTTTAGGGGTAGGGTTAGAGTAAGGGTTAGGGTTAGGGGTTCGGGTTAGGGTTAGGGTTAGGGTAAGGGTTAGGTTTAGGGTTTGGGTTAGGTTTAGGGTTAGGGTTAGGGTTAGTGTAAGAGTTAGTGTTAGGGTTAGTGTTAGGGTTAGGGTTAAGTTAGGGTTAGGGCTTAGGGATATGGTTAGGGTTAGGGTTAAGGTAAGGGTAAGTGTTAGGGTTAGGGTTAGTGTTAGGTTTAGGGATAGGATTAGGGTTAGGGTTGGGGTTAGGTTTAGGGATATGGTAAGGTTAAGGGTTAGGGTTAGGGTTACGGTTAGGTTTATGTTTAGGATTAGTGTTAGGGTGAGGGTAAGGGTTAGGGTTACGGTTATGGTTAGGGTTAGGGTTAAGGTTAGTGTTAGGGTTAGGGTGAGGCTAAGTGTAAGGGTTAGAGTTAGGGTTAGGTTTAGGGTTAGTGAAAGGGTAAGGGTTCGGGTTACGTTTAGGGTAAGGGTTAGGGTTAGGGTCAGGTTCAGGGTTAGCGTTAATGTTATGTTTAGGTTTAGGGTAAGGGTAAGGGTAAGGGTTAGGTTTAGGGTTAGAGTAAGGGTAAGGGTTAGGGTTAGGGTCAGGGTGAGGGGTAGGGTTAGGGTTAGATTTAGGGTTAGGTTTAGGGTGAGAGTAAGGGTTTGGGTTAGTGTTAGTATTAGGGTTAGGTTTAGGGTTAGGGTAAGGGTTAGGGTTAGGGATAGGGGTTAGGGTTAGTGTTTGGGTTAGGGTTAGCATTAAGATTAGGGTTAGGGTTAGGGTTAGGGTAAGGATAAGGCTTAGGGTTAGGGTTAGTGTTATGGTTAGAGTTAGGGTAAGGGTTAGGGTTAGGGTTAGGTAAGGGTTAGGGTTAGGGTTAGGTGTTAGGGTTAGGGTTAGGGTTAGAGTTACTGTAAGGGTTAGGGTTAGGGTAAGGGTAAGGGTTAGGGTTAGGTTTAGGTTTAGGGTTAGGATTAGGTTTAGCGTAAGGGTTAGGGTTAGGGTTTGGGTTAGGGTTAGGTTTAGGGTAAGGGTTAGGGTAAGAGTTAGGTTAAGGGTTAGGGTTAGGGTAAGGGTAAGTGTTAGGGTTAGAGTTAGGTTTTGGTTTAGGGTTAGGGTAAGGGTTATGGTTAGGGTTAAGTTTAGGGTTAGTGTTAGGGTAAGGGTTAGGTTTAGGATTAGGATTAGGGTTATGTTTAGGGTTAGGTTTAGGGTAAGGGAAAGGGTAAGGGTTAGGTTTAGGATTAGGATTAGGGTTATGTTTAGGGTTAGGTTTAGGGTAAGGGAAAGGGTTAGGGGTAGGCTTAAGGTTAGGGTTAGTTTTAGGGTTAGGGTTAGGTTTAAGGTTACCGTTAAAGTAATTGTAAGGGTTAGGGTTAGGGTTAGGGTTAGGGTTTGGGTAAGGGTTAGGGTTAGGGTTAGGGTTAAGGTTAGGGTTAGTTTTAGGTTTAGGGTTAGGTTTAGGGTTAAGGTTAAGTAAGGGTAAGGGTTAGGTTTAGGGTTAGGGTTAGGGTAAGGGTTAGGGTTAGGGTTAGGATTAGGGTTAGGTTTAGGGTTAGGGTTTGGGTAAGGGTAAGGGTTCGGGTTAGGGTTAGGGATAGGGTTAAGGTTACAGTTAGGGTTAGGGTTAGGGTTAGGTTTAGGGATAGGTTTAGGATCAGGATAAGGTTTAGGGTTAGGGTTTGGTTTAGGTTTTGGGAAAGTTAGTGTTGGAGTAAGGGTAAGATTAGGATTAGGGTTGGGTTTAGGTTTAGGTTTAGGGTTAGGATTAGGGTAAGGGTAAGGGTTAGGGTTATTGTTAGGTTTGGGGTTAGGTTTAGGGTTAGGGTTAGGGTAAGGGTAAGGTTAATGGTTAGTGTTATGGATATGGTTAGGGTTAGGGAAAGGGTAAGGGTTAGGGTTAGGATTAGGGTTAGGGTAAGGATTAGGGTTAGGGTTAGGGTAAGGGTTAGGGTTATGGGGTTAGGGTTACGGTTAGCATTAACGTTAGGGTTAGGGTTAGGGTAAGGGAACGGGTTAGGGATAGGTTTAGGGTTAGGGATAGGTTTAGGGTAAGGGAAAGGGTTAGGGTTAGGGTTAGGGTTAGGGTAAGGGTTAGGGTTAGGGTTAGGGTTAGAGTTAGGTTTAGGGTTAGGGTTAGGGTAAGGGTTAGGGTTAGGGTTAGGGTTAGGTTTAGAGTTAGTGTAAGGTTTAGGGTTAGGGTTAGGGTTAGGGTTAGGTTTAGGGTTAGGGTAAGGTTTAGGGTTAGGGTTAGGGTTAGGGTTAGGGTAAGGGTTAGGGTTAGGGTTAGGGTTCGAGTTAGGTTTAGGGTTAGGGTTATTGTAAGGGGAAATCTTAGGCTTAGGGATAAGGTTAGGTTTAGAGTTAGGGTAAGGGTTAGGGTTAGGGTTAGGGATAGGGTATGGGTTAGGGTTAGGATTAGGGTTAGGGTAAGGATAAGGGTTAGGGTTATTCTTAGGTTTGGGGTTAAGGTTAGGGTTAGGGTTAGGGTAAGAGTAAGGCTTAGGATTAGGGATAGTTTTAGGTTTAGGGTTAGGGTTATCATTAAGGTTAGGGTTAGGGTTAGGGTTAGCGTAATGGTTAGGGTTAGGGCTAGTGTTAGGTTTAGCATTAAGTTTAGGGTTACATTTAGGGTAAGGATAAGCTTAGGGTTAGGGTTAGTGTTAGGGTTAGGGTTAGGGTAAGGGTTAGGGTTAGGGTTAGGGTCAGCGTTAGGGTTACGGTTAGGTGTTAAGGTTAGGGTAAGGGTCAGGGTTAGGAGTTAGGGTTAGGGTTAGGGTTAGCGTAAGGGTTAGGGTTAGGGTTTGGGTTAGGGTTAGGGTTAGGGTAAGGGTTAGGGTAAGAGTTAGGTTAAGCGTTATGGTTAGGGTAAGGGTAAGTGTTAGGGTTAGGGTTAGGGTTAGGTTTAGGGTTAGGGAAAGGGTTAGGGTTAGGGTTAGGTTTAGGGTTCGGGTTAAGGTTAGGGTTGGGTTTAGGGTTAGGGGTTGGGTTAATGTTAGGGTTAGCATTAGATTTAGGTTTAGGGTTAGGGTAAGGGTAAGGGTAAGGGTAAGGTTTAGGGTTAGGGTTAGGGGTAAGGGTTAGGGTTAGGTTTAGTGTTAGGGTAAGGCTAAGGTTTAGGTTTAGGGTTAGGGTTAGGGGTTAGGGTTAGTGCTAGGTTTAGGGTTAGGCTTAAGGAAAGTGTAAGGGTTAGGGTTAAGGTTAGGGTTAGGGTAGGGATAGGGTAAGGGATAGGGTTAGGTTTAGGGTAAAGGTAAGGTTTAGCGTTAGGGATAGGGTTAGGGCTAGGGTAAGGGTAAGTGTTAGGGTTAGGGTTAGGGTTAGGTTTGTGTTTAGGGTTAGGGTTAGGGTATGGATAAGGGTTAGGGTTAGGGTTAGGGTAAGGGTTAGGGTTAGATTTAGGGTAAGGATAAGGTTAAGGGTTAGGGTTAGGGTAAGGGTAATGGTTAGGGTAAGGGTTAGGTTTCGGGTTAGGGTTAGAGTAAGGGTAGGGTTTAGGTTTAGTGTTAGGGTTAGTTTTAGGGTTAGGGTTAGGGTTAGGGTTAGGGTTGGGGAAGGGTTAGGGTTAGGGGTTAGGGTTTGTGTAAGGGTTAGGGTTAGGGGTTAGGCTTAGGGTTAGGTTTAGGGTTATGGTTAGGGTAAGGGTAAGGTTTAGGGTTAGGGTTAGGTTTAGGTTTAGGGTTAGGGTTAGGGTAAGGTTAAGGTATAGGGTTAGGGTTTGGGTAAGGTTTAGGGTTAGGGGTTAGCGTTAGGGTAAGGTTTCGGGTTAGGTTTAGGTTTAGGGTTGGGTTTAAGGTTAGAGTTAGGGTTAGGGTAAGGGTAAGGGTTAGGGTTATGTTTAGGTTTATTGTTAGGGTTAGGGTTAGGGTTAGGTTTAGTGTGAGTGTTAGGGTTAGGGTTAGGGTTAGGTGTTAGGGTTAGGGTTATTGTTAGGGTAAGGTTTAGGGATAGGGTTAGGGTAAGGGTTAGGGGTTGGGTTAGAGTTAGGGTAAGGGTAAAGTTTAGCGTTAGGGTTAGGTTTAAGGTTAGGGTAAGGGTTAGGGTTATAGTTAGGTTTAGATAAAGGTAAGTGTTAGGGTTAGGATTAGGGTTAGGGTTAGTCTTAGGGTTAGGGTTAGGGTTAGGGTTAGGGTTTTGGTTATGGAAAGGGTAAGGGTTAGGGTTAGGGTTAGGGCTAGGGTAAGGTTTAGTGTTAGTCTTAGGGTTAGGGTAAGGTTTGGGGTTAGGGTTAGGGTTAGGGTAAGGGTAAGGGTTAGGGTTAGGGTTAGGGTTAGGGTAAGGGTAAGGTTTAGGGTTAGGGTTTGGGTTTGTGTAAGCGTTAGGGTTAGGTGTTAGGGCTAGGGTAAGGGTTAGGGTTACGTTTAGGTTTAGGTTTAGGGTAAGGGTAAGGTTTAGGGTTAGGTTTAGGGTTGGGATTAAGGTTAGGGTTAGGGTTAGGGTAAGGGAAAGGGTTAGGGTTAGGGTTAGGGTTAGGGGAAGTGTAATGTTTAGGGTTAGGGTGAGGGTTACGGTTAGGGTTAGGAGTTAGGTTTCGGGTTAGGGTTAGGGTTAGGGTAAGGGTTAGGGTCAGGGTTAGGGTTAGGGTTAGGGTTAGGGTTAGGTTTATGGTTAGGGTTAGGGTAAGGGTTAGGGTTAGGGTTAGGGTAAGGGTTAGGGTTAGGGTTAGGGTAAGGGTAAGTGTAACGGTTAGAATTAGGTTTTGGGTTACGGTTAGGGTAATGTTTAGGGTTGGGTTAGGGTTAGGGGTTAGGGTTAGGATGAGAGTAAGGCTATGGGTTAGGGTTAGGGTTAGGGTTAGGGGTAAGGGTTAGGGTTAGGTTTAGTGTTAGGGTAAGGGTAATGTTTAGGGTTGGGTTAGGGTTAGGGGTTAGGGTTAGGATGAGAGTAAGGATTAGAGTTATGGTTATGGTTATGGGTTAGGGTTAGGGTAAGGGTAAGGTTTAGGTTTACGGATAAGTGTTAGGGTTAGGGTTAGGATTAGAATTAGTTTTAGGTTTACGGTTGAGGTAAGTGCAAGTGTTAGGGTTAGGTTTAAGGTTAGGGTAAGGGATAGGGTAAGGGTTAGGTTAGGTTTAGGGTAAGGGTAAGGGTAAGGTTTTGGGTTAGGTTTAGGGGTAGTTTTAGGGTAAGGGTTAGGGTTAGGGTTAGGGTTTGGGCTAGGTTTATGGTTAGGGTAAGTGTAAGGGTTAGGGTTAGGTTTAGGGTTGGGGTTTAGGTAAGGGTTAGGGGTAGGGTAAGTGTAAGGGTTAGGTTTAGGGTTAGGGTAAGGTTTAGGTTTACGGTTAGGTTTAGGGTTAGGGTTAGGGTAAGGGTAAGGGTAAGGGTAAGTGTTAGGGTTAGGGTTAGGGTTAGGATGAGGGTAAGGGATAGGGTTAGGTTTAGGGTTAGGGTTAAGGTTAGGTTTAGTGTTAGGTTAGGGTTAGTGTAAGGTAAGGGTTAGAGTTAGGGTTAGGGTTAGGCTTAGGGTAATTTTTAGGGTTAGGGTTAGCGTTAGGGTTGGGGTAAGGGTTAGGGTTGAGTTTAGGGTTAGTGTTAGAGTTAGGGTAAGGTTTAGAGTTAGGGTTAGGGTAAGGGTTAGGGTTATGGTTAGGGTTATGGTAGGAGAAAGGATAGGGTTAGGTTAGGGTTAGGGTAAGGTTAAGGGTTAGGGTTAGGGTTAGGTTTAGGGATAGGGTTAGGGTTAGGGTTAGTGTAAGGGTAAGGGTAAGGGTTAGGGTTAGGTTTAGGTTTAGTTTTAGGGTTAAAGTAAGGGTAAGGGTTACGGTTAGAGTTAGGGTTAGGGTTAGGTTTAGGGTTAGGGTAAGGGTTAGGGTTAGGGTTAGGTTTAGGGTAAGGATAAGGTTTAGGGTTAGGGTTAGGGTTAGGGTTAGGGTAAGGGTAAGGGTTTGGGTTAGGGTTAGGGTTAGCGTTAGGTTTAGGTTTAGGGTTAGGTTTAGGGTAAGGGTAAGGGTTAGGGTTAGGGTTAGTGTTAGGTTTAGGGATAGGATTAGGGTTAGGGTTAGGGTTAGGTTTAGGTATATGGTAAGGTTAAGGGTTAGGGTTAGTGTTAGGGTTAGGTTCATGTTTAGATTTAGTGTTACGGTTGGGTTTAGGGTTAGAGTAAGGGTTAGGGTTAGGGTTATGGTTAGGGTTATGGTTAAGGTTAGTGTTAGGGTTAGGGTGAGGCTAAGGGTAAGGGTTAGAGTTAGGGTTAGGTTTAGGGTTAGGGAAAGGGTAAGGGTTAGGATTACGTTTAGGGTAAGGGTTAGGGTTAGGGTCAGGTTCAGTGTTAGCGTTAATGTTATGTTTAGGTTTAGGGTAAGGGTAAGGGTAAGGGTAAGGGTTAGGGTTAGGGTTAGAGTAAGGGTAAGGGTTAGGGTTAGGGTCAGGGTGAGGGGTAGGCTTAGGGTTAGATTTAGGGTTAGGGTTAGGGTAAGAGTAAGGGTTAGGGTTAGTGTTAGTGTTAGGGTTAGGTTTAGGGTTAGGGTAAGGGTTAGGGTTAGGGATGGGGGTTAGGGTTAGTGTTTGGGTTAGGGTTAGCATTAAGGTTAGTTTTAGGGTTAGGGTTAGGGTAAGGGTAAGGGTTAGGGTTAGGGTTAGGGTTAGGGTTAGGGTAAGGGTTAGGGTTAGGGTTAGGGTAAAGGTTAGGGTTAGGGTTAGGTGTTAGGGTTAGGGTTAGGGTTAGAGTTACTGTAAGGGTTAGGGTTAGGGTAAAGGTAAGGGTTAGGGTTAGGGTTAGAGTTAGGGTTAGGGTAAAGGTTAGGGTTAGGTGTTAGGGTTAGGGTTAGGGTTAGAGTTGGGGTAAGGGTTAGGGTTAGGGTAAGGGTAGGGGTTAGGTTTAGGGGTAGGGTTAGAGTAAGGGTTAGGGTTAGGGGTTCGGGTTAGGGTTAGGGTTAGGGTAAGGGTTAGGTTTAGGGTTTGGGTTAGGTTTAGGGTTAGGGTTAGGGTTAGTGTAAGAGTTAGTGTTAGGGTTAGTGTTAGGGTTAGGGTTAAGTTAGGGTTAGGGCTTAGGGATATGGTTAGGGTTAGGGTTAAGGTAAGGGTAAGTGTTAGGGTTAGGGTTAGTGTTAGGTTTAGGGATAGGATTAGGGTTAGGGTTGGGGTTAGGTTTAGGGATATGGTAAGGTTAAGGGTTAGGGTTAGGGTTACGGTTAGGTTTATGTTTAGGATTAGTGTTAGGGTGAGGGTAAGGGTTAGGGTTACGGTTATGGTTAGGGTTAGGGTTAAGGTTAGTGTTAGGGTTAGGGTGAGGCTAAGTGTAAGGGTTAGAGTTAGGGTTAGGTTTAGGGTTAGTGAAAGGGTAAGGGTTCGGGTTACGTTTAGGGTAAGGGTTAGGGTTAGGGTCAGGTTCAGGGTTAGCGTTAATGTTATGTTTAGGTTTAGGGTAAGGGTAAGGGTAAGGGTTAGGTTTAGGGTTAGAGTAAGGGTAAGGGTTAGGGTTAGGGTCAGGGTGAGGGGTAGGGTTAGGGTTAGATTTAGGGTTAGGTTTAGGGTGAGAGTAAGGGTTTGGGTTAGTGTTAGTATTAGGGTTAGGTTTAGGGTTAGGGTAAGGGTTAGGGTTAGGGATAGGGGTTAGGGTTAGTGTTTGGGTTAGGGTTAGCATTAAGATTAGGGTTAGGGTTAGGGTTAGGGTAAGGATAAGGCTTAGGGTTAGGGTTAGTGTTATGGTTAGAGTTAGGGTAAGGGTTAGGGTTAGGGTTAGGTAAGGGTTAGGGTTAGGGTTAGGTGTTAGGGTTAGGGTTAGGGTTAGAGTTACTGTAAGGGTTAGGGTTAGGGTAAGGGTAAGGGTTAGGGTTAGGTTTAGGTTTAGGGTTAGGATTAGGTTTAGCGTAAGGGTTAGGGTTAGGGTTTGGGTTAGGGTTAGGTTTAGGGTAAGGGTTAGGGTAAGAGTTAGGTTAAGGGTTAGGGTTAGGGTAAGGGTAAGTGTTAGGGTTAGAGTTAGGTTTTGGTTTAGGGTTAGGGTAAGGGTTATGGTTAGGGTTAAGTTTAGGGTTAGTGTTAGGGTAAGGGTTAGGTTTAGGATTAGGATTAGGGTTATGTTTAGGGTTAGGTTTAGGGTAAGGGAAAGGGTTAGGGTAAGGGTTAGGGGTAGGCTTAAGGTTAGGGTTAGTTTTAGGGTTAGGGTTAGGTTTAAGGTTACCGTTAAAGTAATTGTAAGGGTTAGGGTTAGGGTTAGGGTTAGGGTTTGGGTAAGGGTTAGGGTTAGGGTTAGGGTTAAGGTTAGGGTTAGTTTTAGGTTTAGGGTTAGGTTTAGGGTTAAGGTTAAGTAAGGGTAAGGGTTAGGTTTAGGGTTAGGGTTAGGGTAAGGGTTAGGGTTAGGGTTAGGATTAGGGTTAGGTTTAGGGTTAGGGTTTGGGTAAGGGTAAGGGTTCGGGTTAGGGTTAGGGATAGGGTTAAGGTTACAGTTAGGGTTAGGGTTAGGGTTAGGTTTAGGGATAGGTTTAGGATCAGGATAAGGTTTAGGGTTAGGGTTTGGTTTAGGTTTTGGGAAAGTTAGTGTTGGAGTAAGGGTAAGATTAGGATTAGGGTTGGGTTTAGGTTTAGGTTTAGGGTTAGGATTAGGGTAAGGGTAAGGGTTAGGGTTATTGTTAGGTTTGGGGTTAGGTTTAGGGTTAGGGTTAGGGTAAGGGTAAGGTTAATGGTTAGTGTTATGGATATGGTTAGGGTTAGGGAAAGGGTAAGGGTTAGGGTTAGGATTAGGGTTAGGGTAAGGATTAGGGTTAGGGTTAGGGTAAGGGTTAGGGTTATGGGGTTAGGGTTACGGTTAGCATTAACGTTAGGGTTAGGGTTAGGGTAAGGGAACGGGTTAGGGATAGGTTTAGGGTTAGGGATAGGTTTAGGGTAAGGGAAAGGGTTAGGGTTAGGGTTAGGGTTAGGGTAAGGGTTAGGGTTAGGGTTAGGGTTAGAGTTAGGTTTAGGGTTAGGGTTAGGGTAAGGGTTAGGGTTAGGGTTAGGGTTAGGTTTAGAGTTAGTGTAAGGTTTAGGGTTAGGGTTAGGGTTAGGGTTAGGTTTAGGGTTAGGGTAAGGTTTAGGGTTAGGGTTAGGGTTAGGGTTAGGGTAAGGGTTAGGGTTAGGGTTAGGGTTCGAGTTAGGTTTAGGGTTAGGGTTATTGTAAGGGGAAATCTTAGGCTTAGGGATAAGGTTAGGTTTAGAGTTAGGGTAAGGGTTAGGGTTAGGGTTAGGGATAGGGTATGGGTTAGGGTTAGGATTAGGGTTAGGGTAAGGATAAGGGTTAGGGTTATTCTTAGGTTTGGGGTTAAGGTTAGGGTTAGGGTTAGGGTAAGAGTAAGGCTTAGGATTAGGGATAGTTTTAGGTTTAGGGTTAGGGTTATCATTAAGGTTAGGGTTAGGGTTAGGGTTAGCGTAATGGTTAGGGTTAGGGCTAGTGTTAGGTTTAGCATTAAGTTTAGGGTTACATTTAGGGTAAGGATAAGCTTAGGGTTAGGGTTAGTGTTAGGGTTAGGGTTAGGGTAAGGGTTAGGGTTAGGGTTAGGGTCAGCGTTAGGGTTACGGTTAGGTGTTAAGGTTAGGGTAAGGGTCAGGGTTAGGAGTTAGGGTTAGGGTTAGGGTTAGCGTAAGGGTTAGGGTTAGGGTTTGGGTTAGGGTTAGGGTTAGGGTAAGGGTTAGGGTAAGAGTTAGGTTAAGCGTTATGGTTAGGGTAAGGG
Source organism: Megascapheus bottae (assembly GCA_024803745.1). Lineage (NCBI taxonomy): Eukaryota > Metazoa > Chordata > Mammalia > Rodentia > Geomyidae > Megascapheus > Megascapheus bottae. The sequence goes on from JANJXV010001602.1 coordinate 39,505, forward strand.
TAAGTGTTAGGGTTAGGGTTAGGGTTAGGTTTAGGGTTAGGGAAAGGGTTAGGGTTAGGGTTAGGTTTAGGGTTCGGGTTAAGGTTAGGGTTGGGTTTAGGGTTAGGGGTTGGGTTAATGTTAGGGTTAGCATTAGATTTAGGGTTAGGGTTAGGGTAAGGGTAAGGGTAAGGGTAAGGGTAAGGTTTAGGGTTAGGTTTATGTTTATGGTTAGGGTTAGGTTTAGGGTTAGTGTTAGGGTTAGGGTAAGGGTAAGGGTAATGGTTAAGGATAGGGTTAGTCTTAGGGAAAGTGTAAGGGTTAGAGTTACTCTTAGGCTTAGGGTTAGGATTAAGGTTAGGGTTAGGGTTAGGGTTAGGGTAAGGATTAGGGTTAGGGTTAGGGTTATGGTAATGGTTAGGGTTAGGGCTAGTGTTAGGTTTAGCATTAAGTTTAGGGTTAGATTTAGGGTAAGGGTAAGGTTTAGGGTTAGGTTTAGGATTAGGGTTAGTTTTATGGGTTAGGGTTAGGGTTAGGGTTAGCGTTAGATTTAGGGTTAGGGTTATGGTAAGGTAAGAGTTAGGGTTAGGGTTAGGTTTAGGGTTAGGGTTAGAATAAGGTTAAGTGTTAGGGTTAGGGTTAGGGTTAGGGTTAAGTTTAGGGTTAGGGTTAGGATTAGGTTTAAGTCTATGGTAAGGGTAAGGGTTAGGGTTAGGGTTAGAGTTAGGGTTAAGGTTAGTGTTAGGGTTAGGTTTAAGGTTCGTGTTAGAGTTAGGGTGAGGGTAAGGATAAGGTTTAGAGTTAGGGTTAGGTTTAGGGTTAGGGAAAGGGTAAGGCTTAGGGTTAGGGTTAGGGTTAGTTTTGGGGTAAGGGTTAGGGTTAGGGTTAGGGTTAGGTTCAGAATTAGCATTATGGTTATGTTTAGGTTTAGGGTAAGGATAAGGGTTAGGGTTAGGGTGACGGTAAGGGTAAGGGTTAGGGTTAGGGTTAGGAGTAGGGTTAGGGTTAGGTTTAGGGTTAGGGTTAGGGTAAGGGAAAGGGTTAGGATTAGTGTTAGTGTTAGGGTTAGGGTTAAGGTATGGGTTAGGGTTTGGGAACGGGGATAGGGTTAGGGTTAGGGTTATCATTAAGGTTAGGGTTAGGGTTAGGGTTAGGGTTAGGGTAAGGGTAAGCGTTAGGGTTAGGTTTAGTGTTAGGATTAGGGTTAGGGTAAGGGTTAGGGTTAGGGTAAGGGTAAGGGTTAGGGTTAGGTGTTAGGGTTAGGTTTAGGGTTAGAGTTGGGGTAAGGGTTAGAGTTAGGGTAAAGATAAGGGTTAGGGTTAGGGTTAGGGTTAGGGTAAGAGTTAGGGTTAGGGGTTCCGGTTAGGGTTAGGGTTAGGGTTACGGTTTGGGTTAGGTTTAGGGTTAGTGTTAGGGTTAGTGTAAGTGTTAGTGTTAGGGTTAGTGTTAGGGTTAGGGTTAAGTTAGGGTTAGGGTTAGGGTAAGGGTAAGGGTTAGGGTTAGGGTTATGGTTATGGTTAGGGCTTAGGGATAGTGTTAGGGTTAGGTTTAGGGTTAGGGTAAGGGTAAGGTTTAGGATTAGGGTTAGGGTTAGGGGTTAGGGTTACGGTTAGGGTTAGGGTTAAGGTAAGGTAAGTGTTAGATTTAGGGTTAGTGTTATGGTTAGGGTAAGCGTTAGGGTTAGTTTTAGGTAAGAGTAAGTTTTAGGGAAAGGGTAAGGATTAGGGTTAGGTGTAGGGTAAGGGTAAGGATTAGGGTTAGGTTTAGGGTTAGGTTTGGTGTTAGGGTTAAGATAAAGGTAAAGGTTAGGGTTAGGGTTAGGGTTAGGGTTAGGATTAGGGTTAGGGGTTAGGGTTAGGTTTAGGGTTAGGGTTAGGGTTAGGGTTAGGGTAAGGGTAAGGCTTAGGGTTAAGGTTAGGTTTAGGGTTAGGGTTAGGTTTAGGGTTAGGGAAAGGGTAAGGGTTAGGGTTACGGTTCGGGTTAGGGTTAGGGTAAATATTAGGGTTAGGGTTAGGTTCATGGGTTAGGGTTAGGGTTATTGTTAGGGTTAGGTTTAGGGTTAGGTTTAGGGTTAGGTTTAGGGTAAGGGTAAGGGTTAGGATTAGGGTTAAGGTTAGGGTTATGGGTAGGGTTAGGTTTAGGTTTACCTTTAGGGTTAGGTAAGGGTAAGGGTTAGGTATAGGGTTAGGTTTAGGGAAAGGGTAAGGGTTAGGGTTAGGTTTATGGTTAGGTTTAGCATTAAGGATAGGGTTAGGGGTAGGATTAAGGTTAGGTTTAGGGTAAGGATTAGGTTTAGGTTTAGGGTTAGGGTAAGTGTTGGGGTTATGTTAGGGTTAGGGTTAGCATTAAGTTTAGGGTTAGGTTTAGGGTAAGGGTAAAGGTTAGGTTAGGATTAGGGTTCGGGTTATGGCTTAGGTTTAAGGTTAGGGTTAGGGTTAGGTTTAGGTTTAGGGTTAGGGTAAGGGTAAGGGTTAGGGTTAGGGTTAGGATTAGGTTTAGGGTTAGGGTTAGGATTTGAATAAGGGTTAGGGTTAGGGTTAGGGTTAGGGTTAAGGTTAGGGTTAGAGTTAGGATTAGGTTTAGGGTTATGGTACGGGTAAGGGTTAGGGTTAGGGTTAGGGTTAGGTTTAGGTTTAGGATTAGTGTTAGGGTGAGGGTAAGGGTTAGGGTTAGCGTTAGGGTTAGGGTTAAGGTTAGTGTTAGGATTAGGGTGAGGGTAAGGTAAGGGTTAGAGTTTGGGTTAGGGAAAGGGTAAGGGTTAGGGTTACGGTTAGGGTTATGTTTAGGGTAAGGGTTAGGGTTAGGGTTAGGGTTAGGTTCAGGGTTAGTGTTAATGTTTTAGGGTAAGGGTAAGGGTTAGGGTTAGGGTTAGAGTAAGAGTAAGTGTTAGGGTTAGGGTGAGGGTGAGGGTAGGGTTAGGGTTAGATTTAGGGTTAGCGTTAGGGTAAGGTTAAGGGTTTGGATTAGTGTTAGTGTTTGGGTTAGTGTTAGGGTAAGGGTTAGAGTTAGGGATAGGGGTTAGGGTTAGTGTTTGGGTTAGGGTTAGCATTAAGGTTAGTGTTAGAGTTAGGGTAAGGGTAGGTGTAAGGGTTAGTGTTAGGGTTAGGGTTAGTGTTAGGGTTAGGGTTAGGGTAAGGGTTAGAGTAAGGGTTAGGGTAAGGGTTAGGGTTAGGGGTAGGTGTTAGGGTTAGCGTTAGGGTTAGAGTTACTGTAAGCGTTAGGGTTAGGGTAAGGGTAAGGGTTAGGGTTAGGGTTAGGGTAAGGGTTAGGGTTAGGAGTTAAGGTTAGGGTTAGGGTTAGCCTAAGGGTTACGGTTAGGGTTTGGGTTAGGGTTAGGTTTAGGTTAAGGGTTAGGGTTAGGGTTAGGGTTAGGGTAAGGGTTAGGGTTAGGGTTAGGGTAAGGGTAAGTGTTAGGTTTAGGGTTAGGGTTAGGTTTAGGTTTAGGGTAAGGGTTAGGGTTAGGGTTAGGTTTAGGGTACGTGTTAAGGTTAGGGTTGGGGTTAGGGTAAGGCTAAGGTTTAGAGTTGGAGTTAGGGTTACGGTGTTAGGGTTAGGTTTAGGGTTAGGTTTAGGGTTTGGGGAAGGGTAAGGGTTAGGGTTAGGGGTTAGGGTTAGGGTTAGGTTTAGGGTTAGGGTTAGAGTTAGGGTAAGGGTAAGGGTTAGGGTTAGGGTTAGGGTAAGTGTAAGGTTAAGGGTTAGGGTTATGGTTAGGGTTAGGGTTAGGTTAAGACTACGGGTTAGGGTTAGGATTAGGGTTAGGGTAAGGATTAGGGTTAGGGTTAGAGTTAGGGTAAGATTTAGGGTTACGTTTAGAGTTACGCTTTGCATTAAGTTTAGGGTTAGGGTTAGGGTAAGGGAAAGGGTTAGGGTTCGGTTTAGGGTTAGGGTTAGGTACAGGGTAAGGGTAAGGTTTAGGGTTAGGGTTAGGGTTAGGGTAAGGGTTAGGGTTAGGGTTAAGTTTAGAGTTAGGGTTAGGGTTAGGGTTAGGGTAAGGGTAAGGGAAAGGGTTAGGGTTAGGGTTAGGTTTAGGGTTAGGGTAAGAATTAGAGTTAGGGTTAGTGTTAGAGCAAGGGTTAGGGTTAGGGTTAGGGTTAGTGTTAGGGTTAGGGATAGGGTAAGGGTTAGGGTTAGGGTTAAGGTTTGGGTTAAGGTTAGGGTAAGGGTAAGGGTTAGGGTTAGGCTTAGGGTTGGGGTTAAGGTTAGGGTTATGGTTAGGGTAAGAGTAAGGGTTAGGGTTAGGGATAGGTTTAGGGTAAGGGTTAGGGTTAGGGTTAGCGTTAGGGTGAGAGTTAGGGTTACGTTTAGGGGTTAGGGTTAGGGTTAGGGTTAGGGTAAGGGTTAGGGTTAGGGTTAGGATAAGGGTTAGGGTTAGTGTTAGGATTAGGGTAAGGGTAAGGGTTAGAGTTAGTGTTAGGGTTAGGGTTAGGGGTTAGGGTTAGGTTTAGGGTTAGGGAAATGGTTAGGATTAGGTTTAGGGTTAGGTAAGGGTAAGTGTTAGGGTTAGGGTTAGGGTTAGGGTTTAGGATTGGCGTTAGGGTTAGGGTAAGGGTAAGGGTTAGGGTTAGGGTTAGGTTTAGGGTTACGGTAAGGGTTAGGTTTAGGGTTGGGTAAGGGTAAGTGTTATGGTTAGGGTTAGGGTTAGGGTTAGGTTAAGGGTAAGGGTTAGGGTTAGGGTTAGAGTTAGTGTTAGGGTAAGGGTAAATGTTAGGGTTAGGGTTATGGTTAGGGTTAGGGTAAGGGTTAGGGTTAGTGTTAGGGTTAGGAGTTAGGGTTAGGGTTAGGTTTAGGGTTAAGGTTAGGGTTAGGGTAAGGTTTAGGGGTAGGGTTAGGGTTAGGATAAGGGTTAGGTTTAGGGTTAGGTTTAGGTTTAGGTTTAGGTTTAGTGTAAGGGTAAGGGTTAGGTTTAGGTTTAGGGTTAGGGTTAGGGGTAAGGGTTAGGGTTAGGTTTAGTGTTAGGGTAAGGCTAAGGTTTAGGTTTAGGGTTAGGGTTAGGGGTTAGGGTTAGTGCTAGGTTTAGGGTTAGGCTTAAGGAAAGTGTAAGGGTTAGGGTTAAGGTTAGGGTTAGGGTAGGGATAGGGTAAGGGATAGGGTTAGGTTTAGGGTAAAGGTAAGGTTTAGCGTTAGGGATAGGGTTAGGGCTAGGGTAAGGGTAAGTGTTAGGGTTAGGGTTAGGGTTAGGTTTGTGTTTAGGGTTAGGGTTAGGGTATGGATAAGGGTTAGGGTTAGGGTTAGGGTAAGGGTTAGGGTTAGATTTAGGGTAAGGATAAGGTTAAGGGTTAGGGTTAGGGTAAGGGTAATGGTTAGGGTAAGGGTTAGGTTTCGGGTTAGGGTTAGAGTAAGGGTAGGGTTTAGGTTTAGTGTTAGGGTTAGTTTTAGGGTTAGGGTTAGGGTTAGGGTTAGGGTTGGGGAAGGGTTAGGGTTAGGGGTTAGGGTTTGTGTAAGGGTTAGGGTTAGGGGTTAGGCTTAGGGTTAGGTTTAGGGTTATGGTTAGGGTAAGGGTAAGGTTTAGGGTTAGGGTTAGGTTTAGGTTTAGGGTTAGGGTTAGGGTAAGGTTAAGGTATAGGGTTAGGGTTTGGGTAAGGTTTAGGGTTAGGGGTTAGCGTTAGGGTAAGGTTTCGGGTTAGGTTTAGGTTTAGGGTTGGGTTTAAGGTTAGAGTTAGGGTTAGGGTAAGGGTAAGGGTTAGGGTTATGTTTAGGTTTATTGTTAGGGTTAGGGTTAGGGTTAGGTTTAGTGTGAGTGTTAGGGTTAGGGTTAGGGTTAGGTGTTAGGGTTAGGGTTATTGTTAGGGTAAGGTTTAGGGTTAGGGTTAGGGTAAGGGTTAGGGGTTGGGTTAGAGTTAGGGTAAGGGTAAAGTTTAGCGTTAGGGTTAGGTTTAAGGTTAGGGTAAGGGTTAGGGTTATAGTTAGGTAAGTGTTAGGGTTAGGATTAGGGTTAGGGTTAGTCTTAGGGTTAGGGTTAGGGTTAGGGTTAGGGTTTTGGTTATGGAAAGGGTAAGGGTTAGGGTTAGGGTTAGGGCTAGGGTAAGGTTTAGTGTTAGTCTTAGGGTTAGGGTAAGGTTTGGGGTTAGGGTTAGGGTTAGGGTAAGGGTAAGGGTTAGGGTTAGGGTTAGGGTTAGGGTTAGGGTAAGGGTAAGGTTTAGGGTTAGGGTTTGGTTTTGTGTAAGCGTTAGGGTTAGGTGTTAGGGTTAGGGTAAGGGTTAGGGTTACGTTTAGGTTTAGGTTTAGGGTAAGGGTAAGGTTTAAGGTTAGGTTTAGGGTTGGGATTAAGGTTAGGGTTAGGGTTAGGGTAAGGGAAAGGGTTAGGGTTAGGGTTAAGGTTAGCGGAAGTGTAATGTTTAGGGTTAGGGTGAGGGTTACGGTTAGGGTTAGGAGTTAGGTTTCGGGTTAGGGTTAGGGTTAGGGTAAGGGTTAGGGTCAGGGTTAGGGTTAGGGTTAGGGTTAGGGTTAGGTTTATGGTTAGGGTTAGGGTAAGGGTTAGGGTTAGGGTTAGGGTAAGGGTTAGGGTTAGGGTTAGGGTAAGGGTAAGTGTAACGGTTAGAATTAGGTTTTGGGTTACGGTTAGGGTAATGTTTAGGGTTGGGTTAGGGTTAGGGGTTAGGGTTAGGATGAGAGTAAGGCTATGGGTTAGGGTTAGGGTTAGGGTTAGGGTTAGGGGTAAGGGTTAGTGTTAGGTTTAGTGTTAGGGTAAGGGTAATGTTTAGGGTTGGGTTAGGGTTAGGGGTTTGGGTTAGGATGAGAGTAAGGATTAGAGTTATGGTTATGGTTATGGGTTAGGGTTAGGGTAAGGGTAAGGTTTAGGTTTACGGATAAGTGTTAGGGTTAGGGTTAGGATTAGAATTAGTTTTAGGTTTACGGTTGAGGTAAGTGTAAGTGTTAGGGTTAGGTTCAAGGTTAGGGTAAGGGATAGGGTAAGGGTTAGGTTAGGTTTAGGGTAAGGGTAAGGGTAAGGTTTTGGGTTAGGTTTAGGGGTAGTTTTAGGGTAAGGGTTAGGGTTAGGGTTAGGGTTTGGGCTAGGTTTATGGTTAGGGTAAGTGTAAGGGTTAGGGTTAGGTTTAGGGTTGGGGTTTAGGTAAGGGTTAGGGGTAGGGTAAGTGTAAGGGTTAGGTTTAGGGTTAGGGTAAGGTTTAGGTTTACGGTTAGGTTTAGGGTTAGGGTTAGGGTAAGGGTAAGGGTAAGGGTAAGTGTTAGGGTTAGGGTTAGGGTTAGGATGAGGGTAAGGGATAGGGTTAGGTTTAGGGTTAGGGTTAAGGTTAGGTTTAGTGTTAGGTTAGGGTTAGTGTAAGGTAAGGGTTAGAGTTAGGGTTAGGGTTAGGCTTAGGGTAATTTTTAGGGTTAGGGTTAGCGTTAGGGTTGGGGTAAGGGTTAGGGTTGAGTTTAGGGTTAGTGTTAGAGTTAGGGTAAGGTTTAGAGTTAGGGTTAGGGTAAGGGTTAGGGTTATGGTTAGGGTTATGGTAGGAGAAAGGAATAGGGTTAGGTTAGGGTTAGGGTAAGGTTAAGGGTTAGGGTTAGGGTTAGGTTTAGGGATAGGGTTAGGGTTAGGGTTAGTGTAAGGGTAAGGGTAAGGGTTAGGGTTAGGTTTAGGTTTAGTTTTAGGGTTAAAGTAAGGGTAAGGGTTAGGGTTAGAGTTAGGGTTAGGGTTAGGTTTAGGGTTAGGGTAAGGGTTAGGGTTAGGGTTAGGTTTAGGGTAAGGATAAGGTTTAGGGTTAGGGTTAGGGTTAGGGTTAGGGTAAGGGTAAGGGTTCGGGTTAGGGTTAGGTTTATGGAAAGGGTAAGGGTTAGAGTTAGGGTTAGGGTAAGTATTAGCGTTAGACTTAGGATTAGGGTATGAGTTAGGTTTAGGTTTAGGCTTAGCATTAAGGTTAGGGTTAGGGTTAGGTTAAGGGTAAGGGTTGGGGTTAGGGTTAGGGTTAGGGTAAGGGTAATGGTAAGGGTTAGGGTTAGGGTTAGGTTTAGGTTTAGGTTTATGGTTAGGGTTAGGGTAAGGGTAAGTGTTAGGGTTAGGGTTAGCTTTAGGGTTAGGGTTAAGTTTATGGTTAGGGTTAGGGTAATGGTTAGGGTTAGGGTTAGGGTTAGGCTTTAGGGTTAGGGTTAGGGTTAGAGCTAGGGTTAGGGTAAGGTAAGGTTTAGGGTTAGGGTTAGGGTTAAGGTAAGTGTAAGGGTTATGGTTAGGGTTAGTGTTAGGGTTACGGTAAGGGTTTGGGTTAGGTTTAGGGTAAGGGTAAGGTTTAGGGTTAGGGTTAGGGTAAGAGTTAAGGTTAGGGTAACGGTTAGGGTTCGGGTTAGGGTTAGGTTTATGGTTAGGGTTAGGGTAAGTTTAAGGGTTAGGGTTAGGGTTAGGTTTAGGGTTAGGGTTAGGGTTAGGGTTAGGGTAAGGGTAAGGTTTAGGTTTAGGTTTAGGGTTGGGGTTAAGGTTAGGGTTAGGGTTAGGGTAAGTGTAAGGTTTAGGGTTAGAGTTAGGGTTAGGTGAAGTGTTAGGGTTAGGGTTAGGGTGAGGGTTAGGGTTAGGGTTAGGGTTAAGGTTAGGGTAAGGGTTAGGGTTATGAAAAGGATAAGGGTTAGGGTTAGGGGTAGGGTTAGGGTAAGGTTTAGGGTTAGTCTTAGGGTTAGGGTAAGGGTTAGGGTTAGGGTTAGCATTAAGTTTATGGGTAGGGTTAGGGTAAGGGTAAGGGTTGGGTTTAGGGTTAGGGTTAGGGTAAGGGTAAGGGTTACGGTTAGGGTTAGGTTTAGGGTTAGGTTTAGGGTTAGGGTTAGGGTAAGGGTAAGGGTTAGGGTAAGAGTGAGGTTAAGCATTAGGGTGAGGGTAAGGGTAAGTGTTAGGGTTAGGGTTAGGGTTAGGTTTAGGGTTAGGGAAAGGGTTAGGGTTAGGGTTAGGTTTAGGGTTCGGGTTAAGGTTAGGGTTTGGTTTAGTGTAAGGGTAAGGTTTAGGGTTGGGGTTATGGTTACGTGTTAGGTTTAGGTTTAGGGTTAGGGTTAGGGTTTGGGGTTAGGGTTAGGGTTAGGGGTTGGGTTAAGGTTAGGGTTAGCGTTAGATTTAGGGTTAGGGTTAGGGTAAGGGTAAGGGTAAGGGTAAGGGTTAGGGTTAGGGTGATGTTTATGGTTAGGGTTAGGTTTAGGGTTAGTGTTAGGGTTAGGGTAAGGGTAAGGGTTAAGGATAGGGTTAGTCTTAGGGAAAGTGTAAGGGTTAGAGTTACTCTTAGGCTTAGGGTTAGGATTAAGGTTAGGGTTAGGGTTAGGGTTAGGGTAAGGATTAGGGTTAGGGTTAAGGTTATGGTAATGGTTAGGGTTAGGGCTAGTGTTAGTTTTAGCATTAAGTTTAGAGTTAGATTTAGGGTAAGGATAAGGGTTAGGGTTAGGATTAGGGTTAGTTTTATGGGTTAGGTTTAGGGTTAGGGTTAGCGTTAGATTTAGGGTTAGGGTTATGGTAAGGTAAGAGTTAGGGTTAGGGTTAGGTTTAGGGTTAGGGTTAGAATAAGGTTAAGTGTTAGGGTTAGGGTTAGGGTTAGGGTTAAGGTTAGGGTTAGGGTTAGGATTAGGTTTAAGTCTATGGTAAGGGTAAGGGTTAGGGTTAGGGTTAGAGTTAGGGTTAAGGTTAGTGTTAGGGTTAGGTTTAAGGTTAGTGTTAGAGTTAGGGTGAGGGTAAGGATAAGGTTTAGAGTTAGGGTTAGGTTTAGGGTTAGGGAAAGGGTAAGGCTTAGGGTTAGGGTTAGGGTTAGTTTTGGGGTAAGGGTTAGGGTTAGGGTTAGGGTTAGGTTCAGAATTAGCATTATGGTTATGTTTAGGTTTAGGGTAAGGATAAGGGTTAGGGTTAGGGTGACGGTAAGGGTAAGGGTTAGGGTTAGGGTTAGGAGTAGGGTTAGGGTTAGGTTTAGGGTTAGGGTTAGGGTAAGGGAAAGGGTTAGGATTAGTGTTAGTGTTAGGGTTAGGGTTAAGGTATGGGTTAGGGTTTGGGAACGGGGATAGGGTTAGGGTTAGGTTTAGGGTTATCATTAAGGTTAGGGTTAGGGTTAGGGTTAGGGTTAGGGTAAGGGTAAGCGTTAGGGTTAGGGTTAGTGTTAGGATTAGGGTTAGGGTAAGGGTTAGGTTTAGGGTTAGGGTTAGGGTAAGGGTTAGGGTTAGGGTTAGGTGTTAGGGTTAGGGTTAGGGTTAGAGTTGGGGTTTGGGCTAGGTTTAGGGTTAGGGTTAGGGTTAGTGTAAGTGTTAGTGTTAGAGTTGGGGTAAGGGTTAGAGTTAGGGTAATGATAAGGGTTAGGGTTAGGGTTAGGGTTAGGGTAAGAGTTAGGGTTAGGGGTTCCGGTTAGGGTTAGGGTTAGGGTTAGGGTTTGGGCTAGGTTTAGGGTTAGGGTTAGGGTTAGTGTAAGTGTTAGTGTTAGGGTTAGTGTTAGGGTTAGGGTTAAGTTAGGGTTAGGGTTAGGGTAAGGGTAAGGGTTAGGGTTAGGGTTATGGTTATGGTTAGGGCTTAGGGATAGGGTTAGGGTTAGGTTTAGGGTTAGGGTAAGGGTAAGGTTTAGGATTAGGGT
>JANJXV010001602.1:52500-70000 GCA_024803745.1 Megascapheus bottae
GGAAAGGGTAAGGGTTAGGGTTAGGGTTAGGGTTAGGGTAATGATTAGGGTTAGGGTTATGGTTAGCGTAAGGTTTAGTGTTAGGGTTAGGGCTAGCATTAAGTTTAGGATTAGTGTTAGGGTAAGGGTAACGGTTAGGGTTAGGGTTATGGTTAGGGTTATGGATAGGGTTAGGGTAAGGGTTAGGGTTAGGGTTAGGTTTAGGGTTTGGTTTAAGGTCAAGGTTAGGGTTAGGGTAAGTGTTAGGGTTAGGTTTAGGGTTAGGGTTATAATTTGGGGAAGGTTAAGGGGTAGGGTTAGGGTTGGGGTAAGTGTTAGGGTTAGGGTTAGGGTTAGGGTTAGGGTTGGGGTTAGGTGTACGGTTAGGGTTAGGGTAAGGGTTAGGGTTAGGGTTAGGGTAAGTGTAAGGTTAAGGGTTAGGGTTATGGTTAGGGTTAGGGTTAGGTTAAGACTACGGGTTAGGGTTAGGATTAGGGTTAGGGTAAGGATTAGGGTTAGGGTTAGAGTTAGGGTAAGATTTAGGGTTACGTTTAGAGTTACGCTTTGCATTAAGTTTAGGGTTAGGGTTAGGGTAAGGGAAAGGGTTAGGGTTCGGTTTAGGGTTAGGTTTAGGTATAGGGTAAGGGTAAGGTTTAGGGTTAGGGTTAGGGTAAGGGTTAGGGTTAGGGTTAAGTTTAGAGTTAGGGTTAGGGTTAGGGTAAGGGTAAGGGAAAGGGTTAGGGTTAGGGTTAGGGTTAGGTTTAGGGTTAGGGTAAGAGTTAGAGTTAGGGTTAGTGTTAGAGTAAGGGTTAGGGTTAGGGTTAGGGTTAGTGTTAGGGTTAGGGATAGGGTAAGGGTTAGGGTTAGGGTTAAGGTTTGGGTTAAGGTTAGGGTAAGGGTAAGGGTTAGGGTTAGGCTTAGGGTTGGGGTTAAGGTTAGGCTTATGGTTAGGGTAAGAGTAAGGGTTAGGGTTAGGGATAGGTTTAGGGTAAGGGTTAGGGTTAGGGTTAGCGTTAGGGTGAGAGTTAGGGTTACGTTTAGGGGTTAGGGTTAGGGTTAGGGTTAGGGTAAGGGTTAGGGTTAGGGTTAGGATAAGGGTTAGGGTTAGTGTTAGGATTAGGGTAAATGTAAGGGTTAGAGTTAGTGTTAGGGTTAGGGTTAGGGGTTAGGGTTAGGTTTAGGGTTAGGGAAATGGTTAGGATTAGGTTTAGGGTTAGGTAAGGGTAAGTGTTAGGGTTAGGGTTAGGGTTAGGGTTTAGGATTAGCGTTAGGGTTAGGGTAAGGGTAAGGGTTAGGGTTAGGTTTAGGGTTACGGTAAGGGTTAGGTTTAGGGTTGGGTAAGGGTAAGTGTTATGGTTAGGGTTAGGGTTAGGGTTAGGTTAAGGGTAAGGGTTAGGGTTAGGGTTAGAGTTAGTGTTAGGGTAAGGGTAAATGTTAGGGTTAGGGTTATGGTTAGGGTTAGGGTAAGGGTTAGGGTTAGTGTTAGGGTTAGGAGTTAGGGTTAGGGTTAGGTTTAGGGTTAAGGTTAGGGTTAGGGTAAGGTTTAGGGGTAGGGTTAGGGTTAGGATAAGGGTTAGGTTTAGGGTTAGGGTTAGGTTTAGGTTTAGGTTTAGTGTAAGGGTAAGGGTTAGGTTTAGGTTTAGGGTTAGGGTTAGGGGTAAGGGTTAGGGTTAGGTTTAGTGTTAGGGTAAGGCTAAGGTTTAGGTTTAGGGTTAGGGTTAGGGGTTAGGGTTAGTGCTAGGTTTAGGGTTAGGCTTAAGGAAAGTGTAAGGGTTAGGGTTAAGGTTAGGGTTAGGGTAGGGATAGGGTAAGGGATAGGGTTAGGTTTAGGGTAAAGGTAAGGTTTAGCGTTAGGGATAGGGTTAGGGCTAGGGTAAGGGTAAGTGTTAGGGTTAGGGTTAGGGTTAGGTTTGTGTTTAGGGTTAGGGTTAGGGTATGGATAAGGGTTAGGGTTAGGGTTAGGGTAAGGGTTAGGGTTAGATTTAGGGTAAGGATAAGGTTAAGGGTTAGGGTTAGGGTAAGGGTAATGGTTAGGGTAAGGGTTAGGTTTCGGGTTAGGGTTAGAGTAAGGGTAGGGTTTAGGTTTAGTGTTAGGGTTAGTTTTAGGGTTAGGGTTAGGGTTAGGGTTAGGGTTGGGGAAGGGTTAGGGTTAGGGGTTAGGGTTTGTGTAAGGGTTAGGGTTAGGGGTTAGGCTTAGGGTTAGGTTTAGGGTTATGGTTAGGGTAAGGGTAAGGTTTAGGGTTAGGGTTAGGTTTAGGTTTAGGGTTAGGGTTAGGGTAAGGTTAAGGTATAGGGTTAGGGTTTGGGTAAGGTTTAGGGTTAGGGGTTAGCGTTAGGGTAAGGTTTCGGGTTAGGTTTAGGTTTAGGGTTGGGTTTAAGGTTAGAGTTAGGGTTAGGGTAAGGGTAAGGGTTAGGGTTATGTTTAGGTTTATTGTTAGGGTTAGGGTTAGGGTTAGGTTTAGTGTGAGTGTTAGGGTTAGGGTTAGGGTTAGGTGTTAGGGTTAGGGTTATTGTTAGGGTAAGGTTTAGGGATAGGGTTAGGGTAAGGGTTAGGGGTTGGGTTAGAGTTAGGGTAAGGGTAAAGTTTAGCGTTAGGGTTAGGTTTAAGGTTAGGGTAAGGGTTAGGGTTATAGTTAGGTTTAGATAAAGGTAAGTGTTAGGGTTAGGATTAGGGTTAGGGTTAGTCTTAGGGTTAGGGTTAGGGTTAGGGTTAGGGTTTTGGTTATGGAAAGGGTAAGGGTTAGGGTTAGGGTTAGGGCTAGGGTAAGGTTTAGTGTTAGTCTTAGGGTTAGGGTAAGGTTTGGGGTTAGGGTTAGGGTTAGGGTAAGGGTAAGGGTTAGGGTTAGGGTTAGGGTTAGGGTAAGGGTAAGGTTTAGGGTTAGGGTTTGGGTTTGTGTAAGCGTTAGGGTTAGGTGTTAGGGCTAGGGTAAGGGTTAGGGTTACGTTTAGGTTTAGGTTTAGGGTAAGGGTAAGGTTTAGGGTTAGGTTTAGGGTTGGGATTAAGGTTAGGGTTAGGGTTAGGGTAAGGGAAAGGGTTAGGGTTAGGGTTAGGGTTAGGGGAAGTGTAATGTTTAGGGTTAGGGTGAGGGTTACGGTTAGGGTTAGGAGTTAGGTTTCGGGTTAGGGTTAGGGTTAGGGTAAGGGTTAGGGTCAGGGTTAGGGTTAGGGTTAGGGTTAGGGTTAGGTTTATGGTTAGGGTTAGGGTAAGGGTTAGGGTTAGGGTTAGGGTAAGGGTTAGGGTTAGGGTTAGGGTAAGGGTAAGTGTAACGGTTAGAATTAGGTTTTGGGTTACGGTTAGGGTAATGTTTAGGGTTGGGTTAGGGTTAGGGGTTAGGGTTAGGATGAGAGTAAGGCTATGGGTTAGGGTTAGGGTTAGGGTTAGGGGTAAGGGTTAGGGTTAGGTTTAGTGTTAGGGTAAGGGTAATGTTTAGGGTTGGGTTAGGGTTAGGGGTTAGGGTTAGGATGAGAGTAAGGATTAGAGTTATGGTTATGGTTATGGGTTAGGGTTAGGGTAAGGGTAAGGTTTAGGTTTACGGATAAGTGTTAGGGTTAGGGTTAGGATTAGAATTAGTTTTAGGTTTACGGTTGAGGTAAGTGCAAGTGTTAGGGTTAGGTTTAAGGTTAGGGTAAGGGATAGGGTAAGGGTTAGGTTAGGTTTAGGGTAAGGGTAAGGGTAAGGTTTTGGGTTAGGTTTAGGGGTAGTTTTAGGGTAAGGGTTAGGGTTAGGGTTAGGGTTTGGGCTAGGTTTATGGTTAGGGTAAGTGTAAGGGTTAGGGTTAGGTTTAGGGTTGGGGTTTAGGTAAGGGTTAGGGGTAGGGTAAGTGTAAGGGTTAGGTTTAGGGTTAGGGTAAGGTTTAGGTTTACGGTTAGGTTTAGGGTTAGGGTTAGGGTAAGGGTAAGGGTAAGGGTAAGTGTTAGGGTTAGGGTTAGGGTTAGGATGAGGGTAAGGGATAGGGTTAGGTTTAGGGTTAGGGTTAAGGTTAGGTTTAGTGTTAGGTTAGGGTTAGTGTAAGGTAAGGGTTAGAGTTAGGGTTAGGGTTAGGCTTAGGGTAATTTTTAGGGTTAGGGTTAGCGTTAGGGTTGGGGTAAGGGTTAGGGTTGAGTTTAGGGTTAGTGTTAGAGTTAGGGTAAGGTTTAGAGTTAGGGTTAGGGTAAGGGTTAGGGTTATGGTTAGGGTTATGGTAGGAGAAAGGATAGGGTTAGGTTAGGGTTAGGGTAAGGTTAAGGGTTAGGGTTAGGGTTAGGTTTAGGGATAGGGTTAGGGTTAGGGTTAGTGTAAGGGTAAGGGTAAGGGTTAGGGTTAGGTTTAGGTTTAGTTTTAGGGTTAAAGTAAGGGTAAGGGTTACGGTTAGAGTTAGGGTTAGGGTTAGGTTTAGGGTTAGGGTAAGGGTTAGGGTTAGGGTTAGGTTTAGGGTAAGGATAAGGTTTAGGGTTAGGGTTAGGGTTAGGGTTAGGGTAAGGGTAAGGGTTTGGGTTAGGGTTAGGGTTAGCGTTAGGTTTAGGTTTAGGGTTAGGTTTAGGGTAAGGGTAAGGGTTAGGGTTAGGGTTAGTGTTAGGTTTAGGGATAGGATTAGGGTTAGGGTTAGGGTTAGGTTTAGGTATATGGTAAGGTTAAGGGTTAGGGTTAGTGTTAGGGTTAGGTTCATGTTTAGATTTAGTGTTACGGTTGGGTTTAGGGTTAGAGTAAGGGTTAGGGTTAGGGTTATGGTTAGGGTTATGGTTAAGGTTAGTGTTAGGGTTAGGGTGAGGCTAAGGGTAAGGGTTAGAGTTAGGGTTAGGTTTAGGGTTAGGGAAAGGGTAAGGGTTAGGATTACGTTTAGGGTAAGGGTTAGGGTTAGGGTCAGGTTCAGTGTTAGCGTTAATGTTATGTTTAGGTTTAGGGTAAGGGTAAGGGTAAGGGTAAGGGTTAGGGTTAGGGTTAGAGTAAGGGTAAGGGTTAGGGTTAGGGTCAGGGTGAGGGGTAGGCTTAGGGTTAGATTTAGGGTTAGGGTTAGGGTAAGAGTAAGGGTTAGGGTTAGTGTTAGTGTTAGGGTTAGGTTTAGGGTTAGGGTAAGGGTTAGGGTTAGGGATGGGGGTTAGGGTTAGTGTTTGGGTTAGGGTTAGCATTAAGGTTAGTTTTAGGGTTAGGGTTAGGGTAAGGGTAAGGGTTAGGGTTAGGGTTAGGGTTAGGGTTAGGGTTAGGGTAAGGGTTAGGGTTAGGGTTAGGGTAAAGGTTAGGGTTAGGGTTAGGTGTTAGGGTTAGGGTTAGGGTTAGAGTTACTGTAAGGGTTAGGGTTAGGGTAAAGGTAAGGGTTAGGGTTAGGGTTAGAGTTAGGGTTAGGGTAAAGGTTAGGGTTAGGTGTTAGGGTTAGGGTTAGGGTTAGAGTTGGGGTAAGGGTTAGGGTTAGGGTAAGGGTAGGGGTTAGGTTTAGGGGTAGGGTTAGAGTAAGGGTTAGGGTTAGGGGTTCGGGTTAGGGTTAGGGTTAGGGTAAGGGTTAGGTTTAGGGTTTGGGTTAGGTTTAGGGTTAGGGTTAGGGTTAGTGTAAGAGTTAGTGTTAGGGTTAGTGTTAGGGTTAGGGTTAAGTTAGGGTTAGGGCTTAGGGATATGGTTAGGGTTAGGGTTAAGGTAAGGGTAAGTGTTAGGGTTAGGGTTAGTGTTAGGTTTAGGGATAGGATTAGGGTTAGGGTTGGGGTTAGGTTTAGGGATATGGTAAGGTTAAGGGTTAGGGTTAGGGTTACGGTTAGGTTTATGTTTAGGATTAGTGTTAGGGTGAGGGTAAGGGTTAGGGTTACGGTTATGGTTAGGGTTAGGGTTAAGGTTAGTGTTAGGGTTAGGGTGAGGCTAAGTGTAAGGGTTAGAGTTAGGGTTAGGTTTAGGGTTAGTGAAAGGGTAAGGGTTCGGGTTACGTTTAGGGTAAGGGTTAGGGTTAGGGTCAGGTTCAGGGTTAGCGTTAATGTTATGTTTAGGTTTAGGGTAAGGGTAAGGGTAAGGGTTAGGTTTAGGGTTAGAGTAAGGGTAAGGGTTAGGGTTAGGGTCAGGGTGAGGGGTAGGGTTAGGGTTAGATTTAGGGTTAGGTTTAGGGTGAGAGTAAGGGTTTGGGTTAGTGTTAGTATTAGGGTTAGGTTTAGGGTTAGGGTAAGGGTTAGGGTTAGGGATAGGGGTTAGGGTTAGTGTTTGGGTTAGGGTTAGCATTAAGATTAGGGTTAGGGTTAGGGTTAGGGTAAGGATAAGGCTTAGGGTTAGGGTTAGTGTTATGGTTAGAGTTAGGGTAAGGGTTAGGGTTAGGGTTAGGTAAGGGTTAGGGTTAGGGTTAGGTGTTAGGGTTAGGGTTAGGGTTAGAGTTACTGTAAGGGTTAGGGTTAGGGTAAGGGTAAGGGTTAGGGTTAGGTTTAGGTTTAGGGTTAGGATTAGGTTTAGCGTAAGGGTTAGGGTTAGGGTTTGGGTTAGGGTTAGGTTTAGGGTAAGGGTTAGGGTAAGAGTTAGGTTAAGGGTTAGGGTTAGGGTAAGGGTAAGTGTTAGGGTTAGAGTTAGGTTTTGGTTTAGGGTTAGGGTAAGGGTTATGGTTAGGGTTAAGTTTAGGGTTAGTGTTAGGGTAAGGGTTAGGTTTAGGATTAGGATTAGGGTTATGTTTAGGGTTAGGTTTAGGGTAAGGGAAAGGGTTAGGGTAAGGGTTAGGGGTAGGCTTAAGGTTAGGGTTAGTTTTAGGGTTAGGGTTAGGTTTAAGGTTACCGTTAAAGTAATTGTAAGGGTTAGGGTTAGGGTTAGGGTTAGGGTTTGGGTAAGGGTTAGGGTTAGGGTTAGGGTTAAGGTTAGGGTTAGTTTTAGGTTTAGGGTTAGGTTTAGGGTTAAGGTTAAGTAAGGGTAAGGGTTAGGTTTAGGGTTAGGGTTAGGGTAAGGGTTAGGGTTAGGGTTAGGATTAGGGTTAGGTTTAGGGTTAGGGTTTGGGTAAGGGTAAGGGTTCGGGTTAGGGTTAGGGATAGGGTTAAGGTTACAGTTAGGGTTAGGGTTAGGGTTAGGTTTAGGGATAGGTTTAGGATCAGGATAAGGTTTAGGGTTAGGGTTTGGTTTAGGTTTTGGGAAAGTTAGTGTTGGAGTAAGGGTAAGATTAGGATTAGGGTTGGGTTTAGGTTTAGGTTTAGGGTTAGGATTAGGGTAAGGGTAAGGGTTAGGGTTATTGTTAGGTTTGGGGTTAGGTTTAGGGTTAGGGTTAGGGTAAGGGTAAGGTTAATGGTTAGTGTTATGGATATGGTTAGGGTTAGGGAAAGGGTAAGGGTTAGGGTTAGGATTAGGGTTAGGGTAAGGATTAGGGTTAGGGTTAGGGTAAGGGTTAGGGTTATGGGGTTAGGGTTACGGTTAGCATTAACGTTAGGGTTAGGGTTAGGGTAAGGGAACGGGTTAGGGATAGGTTTAGGGTTAGGGATAGGTTTAGGGTAAGGGAAAGGGTTAGGGTTAGGGTTAGGGTTAGGGTAAGGGTTAGGGTTAGGGTTAGGGTTAGAGTTAGGTTTAGGGTTAGGGTTAGGGTAAGGGTTAGGGTTAGGGTTAGGGTTAGGTTTAGAGTTAGTGTAAGGTTTAGGGTTAGGGTTAGGGTTAGGGTTAGGTTTAGGGTTAGGGTAAGGTTTAGGGTTAGGGTTAGGGTTAGGGTTAGGGTAAGGGTTAGGGTTAGGGTTAGGGTTCGAGTTAGGTTTAGGGTTAGGGTTATTGTAAGGGGAAATCTTAGGCTTAGGGATAAGGTTAGGTTTAGAGTTAGGGTAAGGGTTAGGGTTAGGGTTAGGGATAGGGTATGGGTTAGGGTTAGGATTAGGGTTAGGGTAAGGATAAGGGTTAGGGTTATTCTTAGGTTTGGGGTTAAGGTTAGGGTTAGGGTTAGGGTAAGAGTAAGGCTTAGGATTAGGGATAGTTTTAGGTTTAGGGTTAGGGTTATCATTAAGGTTAGGGTTAGGGTTAGGGTTAGGGTAATGGTTAGGGTTAGGGCTAGTGTTAGGTTTAGCATTAAGTTTAGGGTTACATTTAGGGTAAGGATAAGCTTAGGGTTAGGGTTAGTGTTAGGGTTAGGGTTAGGGTAAGGGTTAGGGTTAGGGTTAGGGTCAGCGTTAGGGTTACGGTTAGGTGTTAAGGTTAGGGTAAGGGTCAGGGTTAGGAGTTAGGGTTAGGGTTAGGGTTAGCGTAAGGGTTAGGGTTAGGGTTTGGGTTAGGGTTAGGGTTAGGGTAAGGGTTAGGGTAAGAGTTAGGTTAAGCGTTATGGTTAGGGTAAGGGTAAGTGTTAGGGTTAGGGTTAGGGTTAGGTTTAGGGTTAGGGAAAGGGTTAGGGTTAGGGTTAGGTTTAGGGTTCGGGTTAAGGTTAGGGTTGGGTTTAGGGTTAGGGGTTGGGTTAATGTTAGGGTTAGCATTAGATTTAGGGTTAGGGTTAGGGTAAGGGTAAGGGTAAGGGTAAGGTTTAGGGTTAGGTTTATGTTTATGGTTAGGGTTAGGTTTAGGGTTAGTGTTAGGGTTAGGGTAAGGGTAAGGGTAATGGTTAAGGATAGGGTTAGTCTTAGGGAAAGTGTAAGGGTTAGAGTTACTCTTAGGCTTAGGGTTAGGATTAAGGTTAGGGTTAGGGTTAGGGTTAGGGTAAGGATTAGGGTTAGGGTTAGGGTTATGGTAATGGTTAGGGTTAGGGCTAGTGTTAGGTTTAGCATTAAGTTTAGGGTTAGATTTAGGGTAAGGGTAAGGTTTAGGGTTAGGTTTAGGATTAGGGTTAGTTTTATGGGTTAGGGTTAGGGTTAGGGTTAGCGTTAGATTTAGGGTTAGGGTTATGGTAAGGTAAGAGTTAGGGTTAGGGTTAGGTTTAGGGTTAGGGTTAGAATAAGGTTAAGTGTTAGGGTTAGGGTTAGGGTTAGGGTTAAGTTTAGGGTTAGGGTTAGGATTAGGTTTAAGTCTATGGTAAGGGTAAGGGTTAGGGTTAGGGTTAGAGTTAGGGTTAAGGTTAGTGTTAGGGTTAGGTTTAAGGTTCGTGTTAGAGTTAGGGTGAGGGTAAGGATAAGGTTTAGAGTTAGGGTTAGGTTTAGGGTTAGGGAAAGGGTAAGGCTTAGGGTTAGGGTTAGGGTTAGTTTTGGGGTAAGGGTTAGGGTTAGGGTTAGGGTTAGGTTCAGAATTAGCATTATGGTTATGTTTAGGTTTAGGGTAAGGATAAGGGTTAGGGTTAGGGTGACGGTAAGGGTAAGGGTTAGGGTTAGGGTTAGGAGTAGGGTTAGGGTTAGGTTTAGGGTTAGGGTTAGGGTAAGGGAAAGGGTTAGGATTAGTGTTAGTGTTAGGGTTAGGGTTAAGGTATGGGTTAGGGTTTGGGAACGGGGATAGGGTTAGGGTTAGGGTTATCATTAAGGTTAGGGTTAGGGTTAGGGTTAGGGTTAGGGTAAGGGTAAGCGTTAGGGTTAGGTTTAGTGTTAGGATTAGGGTTAGGGTAAGGGTTAGGGTTAGGGTAAGGGTAAGGGTTAGGGTTAGGTGTTAGGGTTAGGTTTAGGGTTAGAGTTGGGGTAAGGGTTAGAGTTAGGGTAAAGATAAGGGTTAGGGTTAGGGTTAGGGTTAGGGTAAGAGTTAGGGTTAGGGGTTCCGGTTAGGGTTAGGGTTAGGGTTACGGTTTGGGTTAGGTTTAGGGTTAGTGTTAGGGTTAGTGTAAGTGTTAGTGTTAGGGTTAGTGTTAGGGTTAGGGTTAAGTTAGGGTTAGGGTTAGGGTAAGGGTAAGGGTTAGGGTTAGGGTTATGGTTATGGTTAGGGCTTAGGGATAGTGTTAGGGTTAGGTTTAGGGTTAGGGTAAGGGTAAGGTTTAGGATTAGGGTTAGGGTTAGGGGTTAGGGTTACGGTTAGGGTTAGGGTTAAGGTAAGGTAAGTGTTAGATTTAGGGTTAGTGTTATGGTTAGGGTAAGCGTTAGGGTTAGTTTTAGGTAAGAGTAAGTTTTAGGGAAAGGGTAAGGATTAGGGTTAGGTGTAGGGTAAGGGTAAGGATTAGGGTTAGGTTTAGGGTTAGGTTTGGTGTTAGGGTTAAGATAAAGGTAAAGGTTAGGGTTAGGGTTAGGGTTAGGGTTAGGATTAGGGTTAGGGGTTAGGGTTAGGTTTAGGGTTAGGGTTAGGGTTAGGGTAAGGGTAAGGCTTAGGGTTAAGGTTAGGTTTAGGGTTAGGGTTAGGTTTAGGGTTAGGGAAAGGGTAAGGGTTAGGGTTACGGTTCGGGTTAGGGTTAGGGTAAATATTAGGGTTAGGGTTAGGTTCATGGGTTAGGGTTAGGGTTATTGTTAGGGTTAGGTTTAGGGTTAGGTTTAGGGTTAGGTTTAGGGTAAGGGTAAGGGTTAGGATTAGGGTTAAGGTTAGGGTTATGGGTAGGGTTAGGTTTAGGTTTACCTTTAGGGTTAGGTAAGGGTAAGGGTTAGGTATAGGGTTAGGTTTAGGGAAAGGGTAAGGGTTAGGGTTAGGTTTATGGTTAGGTTTAGCATTAAGGATAGGGTTAGGGGTAGGATTAAGGTTAGGTTTAGGGTAAGGATTAGGTTTAGGTTTAGGGTTAGGGTAAGTGTTGGGGTTATGTTAGGGTTAGGGTTAGCATTAAGTTTAGGGTTAGGTTTAGGGTAAGGGTAAAGGTTAGGTTAGGATTAGGGTTCGGGTTATGGCTTAGGTTTAAGGTTAGGGTTAGGGTTAGGTTTAGGTTTAGGGTTAGGGTAAGGGTAAGGGTTAGGGTTAGGGTTAGGATTAGGTTTAGGGTTAGGGTTAGGATTTGAATAAGGGTTAGGGTTAGGGTTAGGGTTAGGGTTAAGGTTAGGGTTAGAGTTAGGATTAGGTTTAGGGTTATGGTACGGGTAAGGGTTAGGGTTAGGGTTAGGGTTAGGTTTAGGTTTAGGATTAGTGTTAGGGTGAGGGTAAGGGTTAGGGTTAGCGTTAGGGTTAGGGTTAAGGTTAGTGTTAGGATTAGGGTGAGGGTAAGGTAAGGGTTAGAGTTTGGGTTAGGGAAAGGGTAAGGGTTAGGGTTACGGTTAGGGTTATGTTTAGGGTAAGGGTTAGGGTTAGGGTTAGGGTTAGGTTCAGGGTTAGTGTTAATGTTTTAGGGTAAGGGTAAGGGTTAGGGTTAGGGTTAGAGTAAGAGTAAGTGTTAGGGTTAGGGTGAGGGTGAGGGTAGGGTTAGGGTTAGATTTAGGGTTAGCGTTAGGGTAAGGTTAAGGGTTTGGATTAGTGTTAGTGTTTGGGTTAGTGTTAGGGTAAGGGTTAGAGTTAGGGATAGGGGTTAGGGTTAGTGTTTGGGTTAGGGTTAGCATTAAGGTTAGTGTTAGAGTTAGGGTAAGGGTAGGTGTAAGGGTTAGTGTTAGGGTTAGGGTTAGTGTTAGGGTTAGGGTTAGGGTAAGGGTTAGAGTAAGGGTTAGGGTAAGGGTTAGGGTTAGGGGTAGGTGTTAGGGTTAGCGTTAGGGTTAGAGTTACTGTAAGCGTTAGGGTTAGGGTAAGGGTAAGGGTTAGGGTTAGGGTTAGGGTTAGGGTAAGGTTTAGGGTTAGTCTTAGGGTTAGGGTAAGGGTTAGGGTTAGGGTTAGCATTAAGTTTAGGGGTAGGGTTAGGGTAAGGGTAAGGGTTGGGGTTAGGGTTAGGGTTAGGGTAAGGGTAAGGGTTACGGTTAGGGTTAGGTTTAGGGTTAGGTTTAGGGTTAGGGTTAGGGTAAGGGTAATGTTTAGGTTAGGGTTAGGGTTAGGGTAAGGGTTAGGGTTAGGGTTAGGGGTTAGGTTTAGGGTAAGGGTAAGTGTTAGGTTTCGGTTTAGGTTTAGGGTAAGGGTAAGGTTTAGGGTTAGGTTTAGGGTTGGTGTTAAGGTTAGGGTTAGGGTTAGGGTAAGGGTAAGGTTTAGGGTTAGGGTTAGGGTAAGAGTAAGGGTTAGGGTTAGGGTTAGGGTGAGGGTTAGGGTTAGGGTTAGGGGTTTAGGTTCGGGTTAGGGTTAGGGTTAGGGTAAGGGTTAGGGTCAGGTTTAAGGTTAGGGTTAGGTTCAGGGTAAGGGTATGTTTTAGGGTTAGGGTTAGGTTTAGCGTTAGGGGTAAGGGTTAGGGTTAGGTTTAGTGTTAGGGTAAGGGTGAAGTTTAGGGTCAGGGTTAGGGGTTAGGGTTAGGATGAGAGTAAGTATTAGAGTTAGGGTTAAGTGTAGGGGTTAGGGTCACGGTAAGGGTAAGGTTTAGGGTTAGGGTTAGGGGTTAGCGTTAGGGTTAGTGTTAGGATTAGGATTAGTTTTAGATTTAGGGTTAAGGTAAGCGTAAGTGTTAGGGTTAGGTTTAGGATTAGGGTTAGGGATAGGGTAAGGGTTAGGTTAGGTTTAGGTTAAGGGTAAGGTTTTGGGATAGGTTTAGGGGTAGGTTTATGGTAAGGGTAAGGGTTAGGGTTAGGGTTAGGGTTTGGGCTAGGTTTATGGTTAGGGTTAGGGTAAGTGTAAGGGTTAGGGCTAGGTTTAGGGTTGGGGTTTAGGTAAGGGTTAGGGGTAGGGTAAGGTTAAGGGTTAGGTTTAGGGTTAGGGTTAGGTTTAGGTTTACGGTTAGGTTTAGGGTTAGGGTTAGGGTAAGGGTAAGGGTAAGTGTTAGGTTTAGGGTTAAGGTTAGGGTTAGGATGAGGGTAAGGCATAGGGTTAGGGTTAGGGTTAGGATTAAGGTTAGGTTTAGGGTTAGGGTTAGGGTTAGTGTAAGGTAAGGGTTAGGGTTAGGGTTAGGGTTAGGGTTAGGTTTAGGCTTAGGGTTAGGGTAAGGGTAAGGGTTAGTGTTAGGGTTAGGGTTAGGTTTAGGGTTAGGTTTAGGGTAAGGGTAAGGTTTAGGTTTAGGGTTAGGGTTAGGGTTATGTTTAGTGTTAGGTTTAGGTTTAGGGTTAGGGTTAGGGTAAGGGTAAGGGTTAGGGATAGGGTTAGGCTTAGGGAAAGGTTAAGCGTTAGGGTTAGGGTTAGGGTTAGCATTAAGTTTAGGGTTAGGGTTAGGATTAGGGTTAGCATTAAGTTTAGGGTTAGGTTTAGGGTAAGGATAAGGGTTAGGGTTAGGATTAGGGTTAGGGTTAGGGCTTAGGTTTAAGGTTAGGGTTAGGGTTAGGGTTAGCATTAAGTTTAGGGTTAGGTTTAGGTTAAGGATTAGGGTTAGGATTAGGGTTAGGGTTAGGGCTTAGGTTTTAGGTTAGGGTTAGGGTTAGGTTTAGGGTTAGGGTTAGGGTAAGAGTAAGGGTTATGGTTAGGATTAGGGTTAGGGTTAGGGCTTAGGTTTAAGTTTAGGGTTAGGGTTAGGGTTAGGGTTAGCATTAAGTTTAGGGTTAGGTTTAGGTTAAGGATTAGGGTTAGGATTAGGTTTAGGGTTATGGCTTAGTTTTAAGGTTAGGGTTGGTTAGGTTTAGGGTTAGGGTTAGGGTAAGAGTAAGGGTTAGGGTTAGGGTTAGGGTTAGGTTTAGATTATGGATAAGGCCTAGGTTTAGGGTTAGGGTTAGGGTTAGGGTTAAGGTTAGGGTTAGGGTTAGGATTAGGTTTAGTGTTATGGTAAGGGTAAGGGTTAGGGTTAGGGTTACGGTTATATTTAGGGTTAGGGTTAGGTTTAGGTTTAGGATTAGTGTTAGGGTGAGGGTAAGGGTTAGGGTTAGGGTTATGGTTAGGGTTAAGTTTAGTGTTAGGGTTAGGGTGAGGGTAAGGGTAAGGGTTAGAGTTAGGGGTAGGTTTAGGGTTAGGGAAAGGGTAAGGTTTAGGGTTAGGGTTAGTGTTAGGTTTAGGGTAAGGGTTAGGGTTAGGGTTAGGATCAGGGTTAGCATTAAGGTTATGTTTAGGTTTAGGGTAAGGGTAAGGTTTAGGGTTAGCGTTAGAGTAAGGGTAAGGGTTAGGGTTACGGTCAGAGTGAGCGGTAGGTTTAGGGTTAGATTTAGGGTTAGAGTTAAGATAAGGGTAAGGGTTATGGTTAGTGTTATTGTTATAGTTAGTGTTAGGGTAAGGGTTAGGGTTAGGGATAGGGGTTAGGGTTAGGGTTAGGTTTAGCATTAAGGTTAGGGTTAGGGTTAGGTTTAGGGTTAGGGTAAGGGTAAGGGTTAGGGTTAGGGATAGTGTTAGTGTTACGGTTAGGTTTAGGATAAGGGTTAGGGTTAGGGTAAGGGTAAGCGTTAGGGTTCGGGTTAGGTGTTAGGGTTAGAGTTACGGTAAGTGTTAGGGTTAGGGTAAGGGTAAGGGTTAGGGTTAGGTTTAGGGTTAGGGTAAGGGTTAGGGTTAGGGGTTAGGGTTAAGGTTAAGGTTACGGTAAGGGTTAGGGTTAGGGTTTGGGTTAGGGTTAGATTTAGGGTAAGGTTTAGGGTTCGGGTTAGGTTTAGAGTTCGGGTTAAGGTTAGGGTTGGGGAAGGGTAATGGTTAGGGTTAGGTTTAGGGTTGGGGTTAGGGGTTAGAGCTAGGGTTAGGGTTATAGTTAGGTTTAGGTTTAGGGTTAGTGTATGGGTTAGGTTTAGGGTTAGGATTAGGGTTAGGTTTAGGGTTAGGGTTAGGGTAAGGGTAAGGGATAGGGTTAGGGTTAGGGATAGGGTTAAGTTTAGGGTTAGGGTGAGGCTTAGGGTTAGGGTTAGGGTAAGGGCAAGGGTTAGGGTTAGGGTTTGGGAAAGGGTAAGGGTTAGGGTTAGGGTTAGGGATAGGGTTAAGGTTAGGGTTAGGGTTAGGGTTAGCATTAAGGTTAGGGTTAGTGTTTGGATAAGGGTAAGGCTTAGGTTTAGGGTTACGGTTAGTGTTAGCGTTAGGGTAAGGGTAAGGTTTAGGGTTAGGGTTAGGGTGAAGGTTAGGGTTAGGGTTAGGGTTAGAGTTAGGGTAAGGGTTAGTGTTAGGGGTAAGGTTAGGGTTAGGGTTAGGGTTAGGATTAGGGTTAGGGTTAGGGTTAGGGTTAGGTTCAGGGTAAGCATTAAAGTTATGTTTAGGTTTAGGGTAAGGGTAAGGGTTAGGGTTAGGGTAAGGGTAATGGTTAGGGTTAGGGTTAGTGTTAGGTTTAGGGTTAAGGTAAGGGTTAGGGTTAGGGTTAGGGTAAGGGTTCGGGTTAGGGTTAGGTGTTAGGGTTAGGGTTAGGGTTAGAGTTAGTGTAAGGGTTAGGGTTAGGGTAAGGGTTAGGGTTAGGGGTTAGGGTTAGGGTTAGGGTTAGTGTTAGGGTAAGGGTTAGGGATAGGGGTTAGGGTTAGGGTTAGGCTTAGCATTATGGTTAGGGTTAGGGTTAGGGTTAGGTTAAGGGTAAGGGTTAGTGTTAGGGTTAGTGTTAGTGTTAGGGTTGGTGTTAGGGTAAGGGTTAGGTTTAGGGTTAGAGTAAGCTTTAGGGTTAGGGTTAGGTGTTAGGCTTAAGGTTAGGGTAAGGGTTAGGGTTAGGGTTAGGGTTAGGGTTACGGTAAGGGTTTGGGTTAGGTTTAGGGTAAGGGTAAGGTTTAGGGTTAGGGTTAGGGTAAGAGTTAAGGTTTGGGTAAGGGTTAGGGTTCGGGTTAGGGTTAGGTTTATGGTTAGGGGTAGTGTAAGTTTAAGGGTTAAGGTTAGGGTTAGGTTTAGGGTTAGGTTTAGGGTTAGGGTAAGTGTAAGGGTTAGGGATAGGTTTAGGGTTGGGGTACAGGTTAGGGTTAGGGTTAGGGTAAGTGTAAGTTTTAGGGTTAGCGTTAGGGTTAGGTGAAGTTAGGGTGAGGGTTAGGGTTAGGGTTGCGGGTTACGGTTCGGGTTAGGGATAGGGTTAGGGTAAGGGTTAGGGTTAGGGGTTAGGGTTAGGTTTAGGTTTAAGGTTAGGGTAAGTGTTAGGGTTAGGGTTAGTCTTAGGGTTAGGTTTAAGGTTAAGGTAAGGGTTAGGGTTACGGAAAGGGTAAGGGTTAGTGTTAGGGTTAGGGTTAGGGTAAGGTTTAGGGTTAGTCTTAGGGTTAGGGTAAGGGTTAGGGTTAGGGTTAGCATTAAGTTTAGGGTTAGGGTTAGGGTAAGGATAAGGGTTGGGGTTAGGGTTAGGGTTAGGGTAAGGGTAAGGGTTACGGTTAGGGTTAGGTTTAGGGTTAGGTTTAGGATTAGGGTTAGGGTAAGGGTAAGGTTTAGGTTAGGTTTGGGTTAGGGTAAGGGTTAGGGTTAGGGTTAGGGGTTAGGTTTAGGGTAAGGGTAAGGGTAAGGGTTAGGTTTCGGTTTAGGTTTAGGGTAAGGGTAAGGTTTAGGGTTAGGGTTAGGTTTAGTGTTAGTGTTAGGGTTAGGGTTAGGGTTAGAGATAGGGTTAGGGTTAGGTTTGGGATAAGTGTTAGGTAAGGGTAAGGGTTAGGGTTAGGGTTAGGGTTAGGGTTAAGGTTAGGGTTAGAGTTAGGGTTAAGGTAAGGGTTAGGGTTAGGGTAAGCGTTAGGGTTAGGGTTAGGGTTAGAGTTACGGTAAGTGTTAGTGTTAGGGTAAGGGTAAGGGTTAGGGTTAGGGTTAGGGTAAGGGTAATGGTAAGGGTTAGGGTTAGAGTTAGGGTTAGGGTTAGGGTTAGGGTTAGGGTTAGGTTTAGGGTTAGTGTTGGGTAAGGGTAAGAGTTAGAGATAGTTAGGGTTAGGGTTAGAGTTTGGGTTAGGGTTATGGTTAGGGTAAGGGTAAACGTTAGGGTTAGGCTTATGGTTAGGGTTAGGGTTAGGGTTAGTGTTAGGCTTAGTTTTAGGGTAAGGGTAAGGTTTAGGGTTAGGGACAGGTTTAGGGGTTAGGGTTAGGGTTAGGGTTAGGGTTAAGGTAAGGGTAAGTGTTAGGGTTAGGGTTGGTGTTAGGGTAAGCGTTAGGGTTAATTTTAGGGTAAGAGTAAGGTTTTGGGTTACGGTTAGGATTAGGGTTAGGAGTAGGCGAAGGGTAAGGGTTAGGTTAGGTTAGGTTCAGGTTTAGGGTTAGGGTTAGGGTAAGGGTAAGGTTTAGGGTTAAGGTTAGAGTTAGGTTTACGGTTAGGGATAGGGTTAGGGTAAGGGTTAGGCTTAGAGTAAGGGTTAGGTGTAGGGCTAGGTTTAGGTTTAGTGTTCTGGTTAGGGTAAGGGTTAGGGTTAGGGTTAGGATTAGGGTAGGGGTAAGGGTTAGATTTAGGGTTAGGGTTAGGGTTAGGATAACGTTAGGGTTAGGGTAAGGGTAAGGGTTGGGTTTAGGGTTAATGTTAGGGTTAGGTTGAGGGTTAGGGTTAGGGTTAGTGTAAGGTTTAGGGTTAGGGTAAGGGTTAGGTTTAGGGTTAGGGGTAGGTTTAGGGTTAGGGTTAGGGTAACGGTTAGGGTTATGGTTAGGGTAAGGGTTAGGGTTAGGTTTAGGGTTAGGGTAGGGGTAAGGATTAGAGTTAGGGTTAGGGGTAGGTTTAGGGGTTAGGGTTAGGGATAGGGTTAGGTTAGGGTAAGGGTTAGGATTTGTGTTATGTTAGAGTTAGGGTTAGTTTTGAGGTTATGATAAGAGTAAGGGTTAGGGTTAGGGTTGGGGTTAGGGGTTAGGGTTAGGGTTAGGGTTAGGTTTATGGTTTGGTTTAGGGTTAGGTTTAGGGTAAGTGTTAGGGTTAGGGTTAGGCTTAGGGTAAAGGTTAGGGTTAGGGTTAGGGTTAGGGTAAGGATTAGGGTTAGGATTAGGGTTAGGGTA
>JANJXV010001602.1:82500-98858 GCA_024803745.1 Megascapheus bottae
TTAGGGTTAGGTTTAGGGTTAGGGTTAGGATAAGGGTAAGGGTTAGGGTTTGGGTTAGGGTTAGGGTTAGGGTTAGGTTTAGGTTTATGGTAAGGGCAGGGGTTAGGGTTAGGGTTAGGGTTAGGTTTAGGGATATGATAAGGTTAAGAGTTTGGGTTAGGGTAAGGGTAGGTTTATTGTTAGGGTTAGGGTTAGGGTTAGCGTTAGGGGTTAGGGTTAGGGTTAGGGTTAGGTTTGGGGTTAGGATTAGCGTAAGGGTAAGGGTTAGGGTTAGGGTTAGGTTTAGGGTTAGGTTAGGGTAAGGGTAAGGGTTACGGTTAGTGTTAGGGATAGGGTTAGGGTTACGATTAGGGTTAGGGTTAGGGTTAGGTTTAGGGTTAGGGTTAGGGTAAGGGTAAGGGTTAGGGTAAGGGTTAGGGTTAGGGTTTGGAAAAGGGTAAGGGTTAGGGTTAGGGTTAGGGTTAGGGTAAGGATTAGGGTTAGGGTTAGGGTATGGGTAAGAGTTAGGGTTAGGGTTAGAGTGAGGGTTAGGGTTAAGGTTAGGGTTAGGGTTAGGTTTAGGGTTAGGTTTAGGGTAACGGTAAGGTTAAGTGTTAGGGTTAGGGTTAGGGTTAGTATTAAGTTTAGGGTAAGGTTTAGGGTAAGAGTAAGGGTTAGAGTTAGGATTAGGGTTAGGGTTAGGGGTTAGGCTTAAGTTTAGGGTTAGGGTTAGGGTTAGGGTTAGGGTTAGGATTAGGGTAAGGGTAACGGTTAGGGTTAGGGTTAGGGTTAGGGTTTGATTAGGGTTAGGGTTAGGGTTAGTGTTATGGGTTAGGGTTAGGGTTAGGGTAAGGGTTAGGGTTAGGGTTAGGGTTACGGTTAGGTTTAGGGTTAGGATTAGTGTAAGGGTAAGGGTTAGGGTTAGGTTTAGGGTTAGGGTTAGATTAGGGTTAGGGTTAGTGTTAGGGGTTAGGGTTAGGTTTAGGGTTAGGGTAAGGGTTAGGGTTAGGGTTAGGGTAAGTGTTAGGGTTAGGGTTAGGGTTAGGGTAAGTTTTAGGGTTAGGGTTAGCGTTAGGGTTAGGGTAAGGTTAAGGTAGAGTTAGGTTTAGGTTTGGGGTTAAGGTTACAGTTAGGGTTAGAGTAAGGGTCAGGGTTAGTGTTAGGGTTAGGGTAAGGGTTAGGGTTAGGGATAGGGCTAGGGTAAGGGTAAGGGTTAGATTAGGGTTAGGGTTAGGGTTAGGGTTAGGTGTTAGGTTTAGGGTAAGTGTTAGGGTTAGGGTAAGGTTTAGGTTTGGGTTAGGATTGAGGTTAGGGTTAGGGTTAGGGTTAGGGGTTACGGTAAGGGTAAGGTTTAGGGTTAGGGTTAAGGTTAGGTTTAGGGTTAGGGCTAGGGTTATGGTGAGGGTTAGGGTTAGGGTTAGTTTAAGATTAAGGGTTAGGGTTATGTTTAGGGTTAGGGTTAGGGTTAGGGTAAGGGTAAGGTTTAGAGTTAGGGTTAGTGTTAGTGTTAGGGTTTAGGGTTAGGGTTAGGGTTACCGTAAGAGTTACGGTTAGGGTTAGGATTAGGATTAGGTTAAGGCTAATGGTTAGGGTTAGGATTAGAGTTAGATTAAGGGTAAGGGTTAGAGTTGAGGTTAGGGTTAGGGTTATGGTTAGGGGTTAGGGTTAGGTTTAGGGTTAGGGTCAGGGTTTAGGGTTAGGGTTAGGGTAAGGATAAGTGTTAGGGTTAGGTTAGGGTTAGCGTAAGGGTAAGTGTTAGGGTTAGGGTTAGGGTTAGGTTTAGCGTTAGGGTTAGGGTTAGGGTTCAGTTTAGGGTTAGCGTTAGGGTTAGCATAATGGTAAGTGTTAGGGTTAGGGTTAAGGTTAGTGTTAGGATACGTTTAAGGGTTCAGATTAGGGTTAGGTTTAGGGTAAGGGTAAGCGTTAGGGTTAGGTTTAGGGTTAAGTTAGGGTAAGGGTAAGGGTTAGGGTTAGGGTACAGATTAGGGTTAGGGTTAGGGTTAGGGTAAGAGTAAGTTTCAGGTTTAGGTTTAGGTTTAGGTTTAGGGTTAGGTTTAGGGTTTGGGTAAGGTTAGGGTTAGGGTTAGGGTAAGGGTAAGGGTTAGGGTTTGGTTTAGGGTTAGGATTAGGGTTTAGCGTTATGGTTAGGGTAAGGGTAAGGGTTAGGGTTAGGGTTAGATTTAGGGGTTAGGATTAGGGTTAGGGTTAGGGTTAATGTTAAGGTCATGGTTAGGGTTAGGGTTAGGTTTAGGGTTAGGGTTAGGGTTAGGGTAAGGGTTAAGGTTAGGGTTAGGATTAGGGTAGGGGTATGGGTTAGACTTAGGGTTAGGGTTAGGGTTAGGGGTTAGGGTTAGGGTTAGGTTTAGGGTTAGGGTTAGGATTAGGGTAAGGGTTAAGTTTATGTTTAGGATTAGGGTAGGGTTAAGGGTTAGAGTTAGGGTTAGGGTTAGGGGTTAGGGTTAGGGTTAGGGTAAGGTTTAGGGTTAGGGTTAGGATTAGGGTAAGGGTTAGGGTTAGGGTTAGGGTTAGGGTTAGTGTTAGGGTAAGAGTAAGGGTGAGGTTTAGGGTTAGGGTTAGGGTTAGGGTTAGGGTAAAGGTTAGGGTTAGGGTTAGGGTTAGGGTAAGGATTAGGTTTAGGGTTAGGGTTAGGGTAAGGGTTAGGGTCAGGGTTAGGTTTAGCATTAAGGTTAGGGTTAGGGTTAGGGTAAGGATATGGGTTAGTGTCAGGGTTAGGGTTAGGATCAGGTTTTAGGGTAAGGGTTAGGTTTGGGTTTAGGTTTAGAGTTAGGGTTAGGTCAAGGGTAAGGGTTAGGGTTAGGTTTAGGGTTAGGTTTGGTTAGGGTTAGGGTAAGGTAAGGGTTAATGTTAGGGTTAGAGTTAGAGTTATGGTTAGGGTTAGGTTTAGGGTTAGGTTTATGGTTAGGGTAAGGTAAGGGTTAAGATTGGCTTAGGCTTAGGGAAAGGGTAAGGGTTAGCGTTTGGGTTAGGGTTAGGGTTAGGGTTAGGGTTAGGGTTGGGGTTAAGGTTAGGGTTAGGGTTAGGGGAAGCGTAAGTGTTAGGGTTAGGGTGAGGGTTACGATTAGGGTTAGGGTTAGGGTTAAATTTAGCTTTAGGGTTAGGGTAAGAGTATGGTTTAGGGTTAGATTTAGGGTTAGGGTTAGGGTTAATGTTATGGTTAGGGTTAGAATTAGGGTTTAGGAAAGGGTAAGAGTTAGGGTAAGGGTTACGGTTAGGGTTAGGGTTAGGGTAAGTATTAGGGTTAGGGTTAGGGTTAGGGTAAGGTTTAGGGTTAGGTTTAGGGGTAGGGTTAATATTAAGGGTAGGTTTTGCGTTAGGGTAAGGGTAAGAGTTAGGGTTAGGGTAGGGCAAGCATTAGTGTTAGGGTTAAGGTTAGGGTAAGGGTTAGAGTTAGGGTTAGGGTTAGCATTAAGGTTAGATTTAGGCATAGGGTAAGGGTAAGGGTTAGGGTTAGGGTTAGGGTAAGGGGTTAGGTTTAGGGTTAGGGTTACGTTTAGGGTTAGGGTTAGGGTAAGGGTAAGGGTTAGGGTTTGGGTTAGTGTTAGGGATAAGGTTAGGGTTAGGATTATGGTAAGGGTAAGGTTAAGGTTTATGGTTAGGGTTAGGGTTAGGGTTAGTGTTAGGGAAAGGTTAAGGGTTAGGGTTAGGGTAAGGATTAGGGTTAGGGTTAGGGTAGGGTTAGGGTTACGGATAAGGTTATGATTAGGGTTAGCATTAACGTTAGCGTTAGGGTAAGAGTAAGGTTTAGGGTTAGGTTTAGGGTTAGGGTTATGGTTAGGGTTAGGTGAAGGTTAGGGTTAGTGTCAGGGTTAGGGTTAGGTTTAGGGTTAGGGTTAGGGTAAGGGTAAGTGTTACCGTTAGGGTTAGGGTTAGGGTAAGGGATAGGATTATGGTTAGTGTTAGGGTTAGGGTTAGCGTTAGGGTAATGGGAAGGGTAAGAGTAAGGGTTAGGGTTAAGGTTAAGGTAAGGGTAAGGGTTAGCGTTAGGGTTAGAGTTAGGATAGGGTAAGGTTTAGGGTTAGTTGCAGGGTAAGGTTTAGCGTGAGGGTTAGCGTAAGGGTTAGGGTTAGGTTTAGGTTTAGGGTAAGGGTAATGGTTATGGTTAGGGTCAGGGTTAGGTTGAAGGTTAGGGTTAGGGTTAGGGTAAGGGTAAGTGTTAGTGTTAAGGTTAGGGTTAGGAATAGGATTAGGGTTAGGGTAAGGGTAAGGGTTAGGATGAGGGTTAGGGTAAGGTTTAGGGTTAGGGTTAGGGTTAGTGGTTAGGGTTAGGTTTAGGGTTAGGGTTAGGGTAAGGGTAAGGGTAAGGGTTAGGGTAAGGGTTAAGGTTAGGGTTAGGGTTAGGGTTAGGGTAAGGGTTAGGGTTAGGGTAAGGGTAAGGGTTAGGGTTAGGGTTAGCGGTAGGTTTAGTGTTAGGGTAAGGGTAAGGGTTAGGGTTAGGGTTAGGGATAGGTACAGGGTTAGGGTTAGGGTTAGGTTTAGGGTAAGGGTTACGGTTAGGGTTAGGGTTAGGTTTAGGGTTAGGGTTATGGTAAGGGTAAGGGTTAGGGTTAGGGTTAGGGTTTGGGAAAGTGTAAGGGTTAGGGTTAGGGTTAGGGTTAGGGTTAGGGTAAGGGTAAGAGTTAGGGTTAGGTTTAGAGTGAGGGTTAGGGTTAAGGTTAGGGTTAGGGTTGGGGTTATGGTTAGGTTTAGGGTTAGGTTTAGGGTTACGGTAAGGTTAAGTGTTAGGGTTAGGGTTAGGTTTGGGGTAAGGATAAGGTTTAGGGTTAGGGTTAGTTTTAGGGTTAGGTGTTAGGATTAGGGTTAGGGTTAGGGTTAAATTTAGGGTTAGGGTTAGAGTAAGAGTATGGTTTAGGTTTAGAGTTAGGGTTAGGGTTAGGGTTATTGTTATGGTTAGGGTTAGGATTAGGGTTAAGGAAAGGGTAAGAGTTAGGGTAAGGGTTAGGGTTAGGGTAAGTATTAGGGTTAGGGTTAGGGTTAGGGTAAGGTTTAGGGTTAGGTTTAGGGTAGGGTTAACATTAAGGGTAGGTTTTGGGTTAGGGTAAGGGTAAGGGTTTGGGTTAGGGTTAGGGTTAGGGTTAGGGTTAGGTTTAGGGTTAGAGTTAGGGGAAGGGTAAGGGTTAGGTTTAGTTTTAGGGTTGGGGTTAAGTTAGGGTTAGGGTTAGGGTTAGGGTTGGTGTTAGGGTAATGGTTAGGGTTAGGGTTAGGGTTAGAGTGAGGGTTAGGGTTAGGGTTAGTGTTAGGGATTAAGGTTAGGGGTAGGGTTAGTGTTAGGATAATGGTTAGGGTTAGGTTTAGGGTTAGAGTGAGGGTTAGGGTAAGGGTATGGTTTAGGGTTAGAGTAAGGGTTAGGGTTAGGGTTATCGTTATGGTTAGGTTTAGGATTAGGTTTAAGGAAAGCATAAGAGTTAGGGTAAGGGTTAGGGTTAGGGTTACGGTAAGTATTAGGGTTAGGGTTAGGGTTAGGGTAAGGTTTAAGGTTAGGTTTAGGGTAGGGTTAACATTAAGGGTAGGTTTTGGGTTAGGGTAAGGGTAAGGGTTTGGGTTAGGTTTAGGGTAGGGCAAGCATTAGGGTTAGGGTTAGGGTAACGGTTAGGGTTAGGTTTAGGATTAGCATTAATGTTAGGGTTAGGCATAGGGTAAGTGTAATGGTTAGGGTTAGGGTTAGGGTTAGGGTTAGGGGTTAGGTTTAGGGTTAGGGTTAGTGTAAGGGTAAGGGTTAGGGTTTGGGTTAGTGTTAGGGTTAAGTTTAGGGTTAGGATTAGGGTAAGGGTAAGGGTAAGATTTATGGTTAGGTTTAGGTTTAGGGAAAGGGTAAGGGCTAGGGTTAGGGTTAGGGTTAGGGTAAGGATTAGGGTTAGGGTTAGGGTAGGGTTAGGGTTACGGATAAGGTTAGGGTTTGGGTTAGCATTAACGTTAGGGTTAGGGTAAGAGTAAGGTTTAGGGTTAGGTTTAGGGTTGGGGTTATGGTTAGGGTTAGGTTAAGGGTAAGGTTTAGGTTTGGGGTTAGGGTTAGGTTAGGGTTAGGCTAAGGTTATGGTTAGGGTTAGGGTTAGGGGTAGGGTAAGGGTAAGTGTTAGGGTTAGGGTTAGGGTTAGCGTAAGGGTTAGGATTATGGTTAGTGTTAGGGTTAGGGTTAAAGTTAGGGTTAGAGTTTGGGTAAGTTAGGGTTTGGGTTAGGTTATGGTTAATGTAAGGGTAAGGGTGAGGGTTAGGGTTAGGGTTAGGGTAAGGGTTAAGGTTGAGGGTTAGGTGTTAGGGTTAGGGTTAGTTTTAGGTTTAGGGTAAGTGTAAGGGAAAGGGTTAGGGTTAGGGGATAGGTTTAGGGGTGAGGGTTAGCGTTAGGGTTAGGGTAAGGGTAAGGGTTAGGGTTAAGGTTAGGGTTAGGGTTAGGGTTAGGTTTAGCCTAAGGGTTAGGGTTAGGGTAAGGTTTAGGGTTAGGGTTAGGGTTAGGGTTAGAGTGAGGGTTAGGGTTAGGGTTAGTGTTAGGGGTTAAGGTTAGGGTTAGGGTTAGTGTTAGGATAATGGTTAGGCTTAGGTTTACGGTTAGAGTGAGGGTTAGGTTTTGGGTTAGTGTAAATGTAAGGGGTAGGTTTAGGGTTAGGGTGGGGTTAGGGATAGGGTTAGAGTTAGGGTAAGGTTTAGGGTTTAGGGGTTAGGGTAAGGGTAAATTTTGGGTTAGGGTTAGGGTTAGGGTTAGGATAAGGGTAAGGGTTAGGGTTAGGGTTAGAGTTAGGTGTTAGTGTTAGGGTTACGGTTAGGGTTATGGTTAGGGATAAGGGTAAGGGTTAGGGTTAGAGTTAGGGTTAGGTTTATTGTTAGGGTTAGGGTAAGGGTAAGGGTTAGGGTTAGGGTTGGGGTTAGATTTAGGGGTTAGGGTTAGGGGTTAGGGTTAGGTTTGGGGTTAGGGTTAGCGTAAGGGTAAGGGTTATGGTTAGGGTTAGGTTTAGGGTTAGGTTTAGGGTTAAGGGTAAGGGTTACGGTTAGTGTTAGGGATAGGGGTTAAAGTTACGATTAGGGTTAGGGTTAGGGTTAGGGTTTAGGGTTAGGTTTAGGGTTAGGGGTAAGGGTTAAGGGTTAGGGTAAGGTTTAGGGTTAGGGTTTGGAAAAGGGTAAGGGTTAGGGTTAGGGTTAGGGTTAGGGTAAGGATTAGGGTTAGGGTTAGGGTAATGGGTAAGAGTTAGGGTTACGGTTAGAGTGAGGGTTAGGGTTAAGGTTAGGGTTAGGGTTAGGTTTAGGGTTAGGCCTTAGGGTAAGGGTAAGGGTTAGGGTTAGGGTTAGGGTTAGGGTTTAGGGATATGATAAGGTTAAGAGTTTGGGTTAGGGTAAGGGTAGGTTTATTGTTAGGGTTAGGGTTAGGGTTAGGGGTTAGCGTTAGGGGTTAGGGTTAGGGTTAGGGTTAGGTTTGGGGTTAGGGTTAGCGTAAGGGTAAGGGTTATGGTTAGGGTTAGGTTTAGGGTTAGGTTTAGGGTAAGGGTAAGGGTTACGGTTAGTGTTAGGGATAGGGTTAAAGTTACGATTAGGGTTAGGGTTAGGGTTAGGGTTAGGGTTAGGGTTAGGGTTAGGGTAAGGGTTAAGGGTTAGGTAAGGTTTAGGGTTAGGGTTTGGAAAAGGGTAAGGGTTAGGGTTAGGGTTAGGGTTAGGGTAAGGATTAGGGTTAGGGTTAGGGTATGGGTAAGAGTTAGGCTTACGGTTAGAGTGAGGGGTTAGGGTTTAAGGTTAGGGTTAGGGTTAGGGTTAGGGTTAGGTTTAGGGTTAGGTTTAGGGTTACGGTAAGGTTAAGTGTTATGGTTAGGGGTTAGGGTTAGGGTTGGGATAAGGGTAAAGTTTAGGGTTAAGTTTAGGGTTAGGGTTATGGGTAAGGATTAGGGTTAGGGTTAGGGTTAGGGTTAGGTTAAGTGTAATGGTTTAGGGTTAGAATTAGGGTTAGGGTTAGGTCTAATGTTATGGTTAGGGTTAGGGTTAGGGTAAGGGAAAGGGTTAGGGTTAGGTTTAGGGTTAGGTTTAGGTTTAGGGTTTGGATTAGGGTTAAGGTTAGGGTTAGGGTAATGGTAAGTGTTAGGGTTAGGGTTAGGGTTTAGGATAAGGATAAGGGTTCAGATTAGGGTTAGGGTTAGGGGTTGGGTAAGGGTAAGCGTTAGGGTTAGGGTTAGGTTTAGAGTTAGGGTAAGGGTAAGGCTTGGGGTTAGAGTTAGGGTTAGGGTTAGGTTTCTGGTTAAGTTAGGGTTAGGGTAGGGTAAGGGTAAGCGTTAGGGTTAGGGTTAGGGTTAGGTTTAGGGTACAGATTAGGGTTAGGGTTAGGGTTAGGGTAAGGGTAAGGGAAAGGTTTAGGGTTAGGGTTAGGGTTATGTTTAGGGGTTAAGTTTAGGGTAAGGGTAAGGGTTAGGGGTTAGGATTAGTGTTAGGGTTAAGGTTAAGGTTAGGGTTAGGGTTAGGGGTAAGGGTTAAGGGTTAGGTTTTGGTTTAGGGTTAGGGGCAGGGTTGAGGGTTAGGGTTAGGGGTTAGGGTAAGGGGTAAGGTTTAGGGTTAGGTTTAGTGTTAGGGGTTAGGATTAGGGTTAGGGCTAGGGTTAGGGGTTAAAATAATGGTTAGGTTTAGGGTTAGGGTTAGGGTTAGCATTAAGGTTAGCATTAGGGTTAGGGTAAGGGTAAGGGGTTAGGGTCAGGGTTAGGGTTAGGGTCAGGGGGTTAGGGTTAGGGTTAGGGTTGGGGTTAGGTTTCGAGTTAGGGTTAGGGTAAGGGTAAGGGGTTAGGGTTAGGTTTAGGGGTTAGGTTTTTGTGTTAGGGTTATGGTAAGGGTAAGGGTTAATGTTTTAAGGTTTAGGAGTTAGAGTTATGGTTAGGGGTTAGGTTTAGGGTTAGGTTTAGGGTTAGGGTAAGGTAAGGGTTAGGATTGGGTTAGGCTTAGGGAAAGGGTAAGGGTTAGGGGTTAGGGTTAGGTTTAGCATTAAGGTTAGGGTTAGGGTTAGGGTTAAGGGTAAGGGTTAGGGTTAAGGTTTAGGATTAGCATTAAGTTTAGGGTTAGGTTTAGGGTAAGGGTAAGGGTTAGGGGTTAGGATTAGGGTTAGGGTTAGGGGTTAGGGTTAAGGTTAGTGTTAGGGTTAGGATTTAGGGTTAGGGTTAGGATTAGGGTATGTGTAAAGGTTTAGGGTTTTAGGGTTAGGGTTAGGGGTTAGGTTTAGGGTTAGGGTTAGGATAAGGGTAAGGGGTTAGGGTTTGGGTTAGGGTTAGGGGTTAGGGTTAGGTTTAGGTTTTATGGTAAGGGGCAGGGGTTAGGGTTAGGGTTAGGGTTAGGTTTAGGGATATGATAAGGTTAAGAGTTTGGGTTAGGGTAAGGGGTAGGTTTATTGTTAGGGTTAGGGGTTAGGGTTAGCGTTTAGGGGTTAGGGTTAGGGTTAGGGGTTAGGTTTGGGGTTAGGATTAGCGTAAGGGTAAGGGTTAGGGGTTAGGGTTAGGTTTAGGGTTAGGTTTAGGGGTAAGGGTAAGGGTTACGGTTAGTGTTAGGGATAGGGTTAGGGGTTACGATTAGGGTTAGGGTTAGGGTTAGGTTTAGGGTTAGGGTTTAGGGTAAGGGTAAGGGTTAGGGTAAGGGGTTAGGGTTAGGGTTTGGAAAAGGGTAAGGGTTAGGGTTAGGGTTAGGGTTAGGGGTAAGGATTAGGGTTAGGGTTAGGGTATGGGTAAGAGTTAGGGTTAGGGTTAGAGTGAGGGTTAGGGTTAAGGTTAGGGTTAGGGTTAGGTTTAGGGTTAGGTTTCTAGGGTAACGGTAAGGGTTAAGTGTTAGGGTTAGGGTTAGGGTTAGTATTAAGTTTTAGGGTAAGGTTTTAGGGTAAGAGTAAGGGTTAGAGTTAGGATTAGGGTTAGGGTTAGGGGTTAGGGCTTAAGTTTAGGGTTAGGGTTAGGGTAGGTTAGGGGTTAGGATTTAGGGTAAGGGGTAACGGTTTAGGGTTAGGGTTAGGGGTTAGGGTTTGATTAGGGTTAGGGTTAGGGGTTAGTGTTATGGGTTAGGGTTAGGGGTTAGGGTAAGGGGTTAGGGTTAGGGTTAGGGTTACGGTTAGGTTTAGTGGTTAGGATTAGTGTAAGGGTAAGGGTTAGGGTTAGGTTTAGGGTTAGGGTTAGATTAGGGTTAGGGTTAGTGTTATGGGGTTTAGGGTTAGGTTTAGGGTTAGGGTAAGGGTTAGGGTTAGGGTTAGGGTAAGTGTTAGGGTTAGGGGTTAGGGTTAGGGTAAGTTTTAGGGTTAGGGTTAGCGTTAGGGTTAGGGTAAGGTTAAGGTAGAGTTAGGTTTAGGTTTGGGGTTAAGGTTACAGTTAGGGTTTAGAGTAAGGGTCAGGGTTAGTGTTAGGGTTAGGGTAAGGGTTTAGGGGTTAGGGATAGGGCTAGGGGTAAGGGTAAGGGTTAGATTAGGGTTAGGGTTTAGGGTTAGGGTTAGGTGTTAGGTTTAGGGTAAGTGTTAGGGGTTAGGGTAAGGTTTAGGTTTGGGTTAGGATTGAGGTTAGGGTTAGGGGTTAGGGTTAGGGGTTACGGTAAGGGTAAGGTTTAGGGTTAGGGTTAAGGTTAGGTTTAGGGTTAGGGCTAGGGTTATGGTGAGGGTTAGGGTTAGGGTTAGTTTAAGATTAAGGGTTAGGGTTATGTTTAGGGTTAGGGTTAGGGTTAGGGGTAAAGGGTAAGGTTTAGAGTTAGGGTTAGTGTTAGTGTTAGGGTTTAGGGTTAGGGGTTAGGGTTACCGTAAGAGTTACGGTTAGGGTTAGGATTAGGATTAGGTTAAGGCTAATGGTTAGGGTTAGGATTAGAGTTAGATTAAGGGTAAGGGTTAGAGTTGAGGTTAGGGTTAGGGTTTATGGGTTAGGGGGTTAGGGTTAGGTTTAGGGTTAGGGTCAGGGTTTAGGGTTAGGGTTAGGGTAAGGATAAGTGTTAGGGTTAGGTTAGGGTTAGCGTAAGGGTAAGTGTTTAGGGTTAGGGTTAGGGTTAGGTTTAGCGTTAGGGTTAGGGTTAGGGTTCAGTTTAGGGTTAGCGTTAGGGTTAGCATAATGGTAAGTGTTAGGGTTAGGGTTAAGGTTAGTGTTAGGATACGTTTAAGGGTTCAGATTAGGGTTAGGTTTAGGGTAAGGGTAAGCGTTAGGGTTAGGTTTAGGGTTAAGTTAGGGTAAAGGGTAAGGGTTAAGGGGTTAGGGTACAGATTAGGGTTAGGGTTAGGGTTAGGGGTAAGAGTAAGTTTCAGGTTTAGGTTTAGGTTTAGGTTTAGGGTTAGGTTTAGGGTTTGGGTAAGGTTTAGGGTTAGAGGGTTAGGGTAAGGGTAAGGGTTAGGGTTTTGGTTTATGGGTTAGGATTAGGGTTTAGCGTTATGGTTAGGGTAAGGGTAAGGGTTAGGGTTAGGGTTAGATTTAGGGGTTAGGATTAGGGTTAGGGTTAGGGTTAATGTTAAGGTCAATGGTTAGGTTAGGGTTAGGGTTAGGTTTAGGGTTAGGGTTAGGGTTAGGGTAAGGGTTAAGGTTAGGGTTAGGATTAGGGTAGGGGTATGGGTTAGACTTAGGGTTAGGGTTAGGGTTAGGGGTTAGGGTTAGGGTTAGGTTTAGGGTTAGGGTTAGGGTTAGGATTAGGGTAAGGGTTAAGTTTATGTTTAGGATTAGGGTAGGGGTTAAGGGTTAGAGTTAGGGTTAGGGTTAGGGGTTAGGGTTAGGGTTTAGGGTAAGGTTTAGGGTTAGGGTTAGGATTAGGGTAAGGGTTAGGGTTAGGGTTAGGGTTTAGGGTTAGTGTTAGGGTAAGAGTAAGGGTGAGGTTTAGGGTTAGGGTTAGGGTTAGGGTTAGGGTAAAGGTTAGGGTTAGGGTTAGGGTTAGGGGTAAGGATTAGGTTTAGGGTTAGGGTTAGGGTAAGGGTTAGGGGTCAGGGTTAGGTTTTAGCATTAAGGTTAGGGGTTAGGGTTAGGGTAAGGATATGGGTTAGTGTCAGGGTTAGGGTTAGGATCAGGTTTTTAGGGTAAGGGTTAGGTTTGGGTTTAGGTTTAGAGTTAGGGTTAGGGTCAAGGGTAAGGGTTAGGGTTAGGTTTAGGGTTAGGTTTGGTTAGGGTTAGGGTAAGGTAAGGGTTAATGTTAGGGTTAGAGTTAGAGTTATGGTTAGGGGTTAGGTTTAGGGGTTAGGTTTATGGTTAGGGGTAAGGTAAGGGTTAAGATTGGCTTAGGCTTAGGGAAAGGGTAAGGGTTAGCGTTTGGGTTAGGGTTAGGGTTAGGGTTAGGGTTAGGGTTGGGGTTAAGGTTAGGGTTAGGGGTTAGGGGAAGCGTAAGTGTTAGGGTTTAGGGTGAGGGTTACGATTAGGGTTAGGGTTAGGGTTAAATTTAGCTTTAGGGTTAGGGTAAGAGTATGGTTTAGGGTTAGATTTAGGGGTTAGGGTTAGGGTTAATGTTATGGTTAGGGTTAGAATTAGGGTTTAGGAAAGGGTAAGAGTTAGGGTAAGGGGTTACGGTTTAGGGTTAGGGTTTAGGGTAAGTATTAGGGTTAGGGTTAGGGTTAGGGTAAGGTTTAGGGTTAGGTTTAGGGGGTAGGGTTAATATTAAGGGTAGGTTTTGCGTTAGGGTAAGGGTAAGAGTTAGGGTTAGGGTAGGGGCAAGCATTAGTGTTAGGGTTAAGGTTAGGGTAAGGGGTTAGAGTTAGGGGTTAGGGGTTAGCATTAAGGTTAGATTTAGGCATAGGGTAAGGGTAAGGGTTAGGGTTAGGGTTAGGGTAAGGGGTTAGGTTTAGGGTTAGGGTTACGTTTAGGGTTAGGGTTAGGGTAAGGGTAAGGGTTAGGGTTTGGGTTAGTGTTAGGGATAAGGTTAGGGTTAGGATTATGGTAAGGGGTAAGGGTTAAGGTTTATGGTTAGGGTTAGGGTTAGGGTTAGTGTTAGGGAAAGGTTAAGGGTTAGGGTTAGGGTAAGGGATTAGGGTTAGGGTTAGGGTAGGGTTTAGGGTTACGGATAAGGTTATGATTAGGGTTAGGCATTAACGTTAGCGTTAGGGTAAGAGTAAAGGTTTAGGGTTAGGTTTAGGGTTAGGGGTTATGGTTAGGGTTAGGGTGAAGGTTAGGGTTAGTGTCAGGGTTAAGGGTTAGGTTTAGGGTTAGGGTTACGGGTAAGGGTAAGGGTTAAGTGTTACCGTTAGGGTTAGGGTTAGGGTAAGGGGATAGGATTATGGTTAGTGTTAGGGTTAGGGTTAGCGTTAGGGTAATGGGAAGGGGTAAGAGTAAGGGTTAGGGTTAAGGTTAAGGTAAGGGTAAGGGTTAGCGTTAGGGTTAGAGTTAGGATAGGGTAAGGTTTAGGGTTAGTTGCAGGGTAAGGTTTAGCGTGAGGGTTAGCGTAAGGGGTTAGGGTTAGGTTTAGGTTTAGGGTAAAGGGTAATGGTTATTGGTTAGGGGTCAGGGTTAGGGTTGAAGGTTAGGGTTTAGGGTATAGGGTAAGGGTAAGTGTTAGTGTTAAGGTTAGGGTTAGGAATAGGATTAGGGTTAGGGGTAAGGGTAAGAGGGTTAGGATGAGGGTTAGGGTAAGGTTTTAGGGTTAGGGTTAGGGTTAAGTGGTTAGGGTTAGGTTTAGGGTTAGGGTTAGGGTAAGGGTAAGGGTAAGGGTTAGGGTAAGGGTTAAGGTTAGGGTTAGGGTTAGGGTTAGGGTAAGGGTTAGGGTTAGGGTAAGGGTAAGGGTTAGGGTTAGGGTTAGCGGTAGGGTTTAGTGTTAGGGTAAGGGTTAGGGTTAGGGTTAGGGATAGGGTACAGGGTTAGGGTTAGGGGTTAGGTTTAGGGTAAGGGTTACGGTTAGGGTTAGGGTTAGGTTTAGGGTTAGGGTTATGGTAAGGGTAAGGGTTAGGGGTTAGGGTTAGGGTTTGGGAAAGTGTAAGGGTTAGGGTTAGGGTTAGGGTTAGGGTTAGGGTTAGGGGTAAGGGTAAGAGTTAAGGGTTAGGTTTAGAGTGAGGGTTAGGGTTAAGGTTAGGGTTAGGGTTAGGGGTTATGGTTTAGGTTTAGGGTTAGGTTTAGGGGTTACCGGTAAGGTTAAGTGTAGGGTTAGGGTTAGGGGTTAGGTTTGGGGTAAGGATAAGGTTTAGGGTTAGGGTTAGTTTTAGGGTTAGGTGTTAGGATTAGGGTTAGGGTTAGGGTTAAATTTAGGGGTTAGGGTTAGAGTAAGAGTATGGTTTAAGGTTTAGAGTTAGGGTTAGGGTTAGGGTTATTGTTATGGTTAAGGGTTAGGATTAGGGTTAAGGAAAGGGTAAGAGTTAGGGTAAGGGTTAGGGTTAGGGTAAGTATTAGGGGTTTAGGGTTAGGGTTAGGGTAAGGTTTAGGGTTAGGTTTAGGGTAGGGGTTAACATTAAGGGGTAGGTTTTGGGTTAGGGTAAGGGTAAGGGTTTGGGTTAGGGTTAGGGTT
This sequence comes from Megascapheus bottae, assembly GCA_024803745.1. Taxonomy (NCBI): domain Eukaryota; kingdom Metazoa; phylum Chordata; class Mammalia; order Rodentia; family Geomyidae; genus Megascapheus; species Megascapheus bottae. The sequence continues at coordinate 96,871 of JANJXV010001602.1, forward strand.
AGGGGTTAGGGTTAGGTTTAGGGTTAGAGTTAGGGGAAGGGTTAAGGGTTAGGTTTAGTTTTAGGGTTGGGGGTTAAGTTAGGGTTAGGGTTAGGGGTTAGGGGTTGGTGTTAGGGTAATGGTTAGGGTTAGGGTTAGGGTTAGAGTGTGAGGGTTAGGGTTAGGGTTAGTGTTAGGGATTAAGGGTTAGGGGTAGGGTTAGTGTTAGGATAATGGTTAGGGTTAGGTTTAGGGTTAGGAGTGAGGGTTAGGGTAAGGGTATGGTTTAGGGGTTAGAGTAAGGGTTAGGGTTAGGGTTATCGTTATGGTTAGGTTTAGGATTTAGGTTTAAGGAAAGCATAAGAGTTAGGGTAAGGGTTAGGGTTAGGGGTTACGGTAAGTATTAGGGTTAGGGTTAGGGTTTAGGGTAAGGGTTTAAGGTTAGGGTTTAGGGTAGGGTTAACATGTAAGGGTAGGTTTTGGGTTAGGGTAAGGGTAAGGGTTTGGGTTAGGTTTAGGGTTAGGGCAAGCATTAGGGTTAGGGTTAGGGTAACGGTTAGGGTTAGGTTTAGGATTAGCATTAATGTTAGGGTTAGGCATAGGGTAAGTGTAATGGTTAGGGTTAGGGTTAGGGTTAGGGTTAGGGGTTAGGTTTAGGGTTAGGGTTAGTGTAAGGGTAAGGGGTTAGGGTTTAGGGTTAGTGTTAGGGTTAAGTTTAGGGTTAGGGATTAGGGTAAGGGTAAGGGTAAGATTTATGGTTAGGTTTAGGTTTAGGGTAAAGGGTAAGGGCTAGGGTTAGGGTTAGGGTTAGGGTAAGGATTAGGGTTAGGGTTAGGGGTAGGGTTAGGGTTACGGATAAGGTTTAGGGTTTGGGGTTAGCATTAACGTTAGGGTTAGGGTAAGGAGTAAGGTTTAGGGTTAGGTTTAGGGTTTGGGGTTATGGTTTAGGGTTAGGTTTAAGGGTAAGGTTTAGGTTTGGGGTTAGGGTTAGGGTTAGGGTTAGGCTAAGGTTATGGTTAGGGGTAGGGTTAGGGGGTAGGGTAAGGGGTAAGTGTTAGGGTTAGGGTTAGGGGTTAGGCGTAAGGGTTAGGATTATGGTTAGTGTTAGGGTTAGGGGTTAAAGTTAGGGTTAGAGTTTGGGTAAGGGTAAGGGGTTAGGGTTAGGGTTAGGGGTTTAGGATTAGGGTTAGGTTTAGTTTTATGGGTTTGGGTAAGGGTAAGGTTTAGGGTTAGGGTTAAGTTTTGAGGTTAGGGTTTGGGTTAGGTTATGGTTAATGTAAGGGGTAAGGGGTGAGGGTTAGGGTTAGGGTTAGGGTAAGGGTAAGGTTGAGGGTTAGGTGTTAGGGTTAGGGTTAGTTTTAGGTTTAGGGTAAGTGTATAGGGAAAGGGTTAGGGTTTAGGGATAGGTTTAGGGGTGAGGGGTTAGCGTTAGGGTTAGGGGTAAAGGGGTAAGGGTTAGGGTTAGAGGTTTAGGGTTAGGGTTAGGGTTTAGGTTTAGCCTAAGGGTTAGGGTTAGGGTAAGGTTTAGGGTTAGGGTTAGGGTTAGGGTTAGAGTGAGGGTTAGGGTTAGGGTTAGTGTTAAGGGGTTAAGGTTAGGGGTTAGGGTTAGGTGTTAGGATAATGGTTAGGGCTTAGGTTTACGGTTAGAGTGAGGGTTAGGGTTTTATGGGTTAGGTGTAAATGTAAGGGGTAGGTTTAGGGGTTAGGGTGGGGTTAGGGATAGGGTTAGAGTTAGGGTAAGGTTTAGGGGTTAGGGTTAGGGTAAAGGGTAAATTTTTGGGTTAGGGTTAGGGTTAGGGTTAGGATTAAGGGTAAGGGTAGGTTAGGGTTAAGGGTTTAGAGTTAGGTGTTAGTGTTAGGGTTACGGTTAGGGTTATGGTTTAGGATAAGGGGTAAAGGGTGTTTAGGGTTTAGAGTTAGGGTTAGGTTTATTGTTAGGGGTTAGGGTAAGGGTAAGGGGTTAGGGTTAGGGTTGGGGTTAGATTTAGGGGTTAGGGTTAGGGTTAGGG
>JANJXV010001603.1:0-98790 GCA_024803745.1 Megascapheus bottae
TCTGAGTTCACACACCTCCATTCTTTGACTTCACATAACTCTATTCTGACTTCACACACCAATGTATGACTTCACACACCTCCATTCTGTGACTTCACACACTTCCATTGTGACGTCACACACCTCCATTCTACGAGTTCACAAACCTCCATTTTATGACTTCACACACCTCCATTCTGACTTCACACAACTCCATTCTATGACTTCACAGACCTCAAATCTGTGACTTCTCTCACCTCCACTCTATGACTTCACACTGCTCCATTCTATGACTTCCCACACCTCCTTTCTATGACTTCACCCACCTCTATTCTATGACTTCACACCTCCATTCTGACTTCAGATACCTCCATTCTGTGACTTCACACACCTCCATTCTATGACTTCACACACCTCCATTCTATGACTTCACACACCTTCATTCTTCAGAAACATCCATTCTATGACCTCACACAACTCCATTTTATGACATCACAAACCTCCATTCTGTGAATTCACACACCTCTATTCTGAGTTCACACAACTCCATTCGGTGACTTCACACACCTCCATTCTTACTACACAAACCTCCATTCTATGACTTCACACACTTCCATTCTATGACTTCACACACCTCCATTCTGTGACTTCTCACACCTCCATTCTGAGTTCACACACTTCCATTCTGTGACTTCACACACCTCCATTCCGTGACTTCACACACCTCCATTCTTACTTCACACACCTTCATTCTATGACTTCACACACTTCCATTCTAGGACTTCACACACCTCCATTCTGTGACTTAACACACCTCCATTCTTACTTCACACACGTCCATTCTATGACTTCACACACTTCCATTCTAGGACTTCACACACCTCCATTCTGTGACTTCACACACCTCCATCCTGAGTTCACACACCTCCATTCTCTGACTTCACACACCTCCATTCCGTGACTTCACACACCTCCATTCTGTGACTTCACACACCTCCATTCTATGCCTTCACACACCTCAAATCTATGACTTCACACACCTCCATTCTGTGACTTCACACACCTCCATTCTATGACTTCACACACCTCCATTCTGTGACTTCACACACCTCCATTCTATGACTTCACACACCTCCATTCTGTGACTGCAAACACCTCCATTCTATGACTTCACACACCTCCATTGTGACTTCACACAACTCCATTCTATGAGTTCTCACACCTCCATTCTGACTTCACAAACCTCCATTCTATGACTTCACGGAATTCGAATCTGTGACTTCACTCACTTCCACTCTATGACTTCACACTTCTCCATTCTATGACTTCCCACACCTCCTTTCTATGACTTCACCCACCCCCATTCTATGACTTCACACCTCCATTCTGACTTCACCCACCTCCATTCTGTGACTTCACACACCTCCATTCTATGAGTTCACACACCTCCATTTTGACTTCACACAGCTCCATTCTATGACTTCACACACCTCCATTCTTACTTCAGAAACCTCCATTCTATGACTTCACACACCTCCATTCTATGACTTCACACACCTCCATTCTATGACTTCACACACCTCCATTCTATGTCTTCACACACCTCCATTGTGACTTCACACACGTCCATTCTATGAGTTCACACTCCTCCATTCTGACTTCACACAGCTCCATTCTGTGACTTCACACACCTCCATTCTATGACTTCACACACCTCCATTCTATGACTTCACATACCTCATTTCTGAGTTGACACACCTCCATTGTGACTTCACGCACATCCATTCTATGAGTTCACACACCTCCATTCTGACTTCACACACGTCCATTCTATGAGTTCACACTCCTCCATTCTGACTTCACACAGCTCCATTCTGTGACTTCACACACCTCCATTCTATGACTTCACACACCTCCATTCTATGACTTCACATACCTCATTTCTGAGTTCACACACCTCCATTCTTTGACTTCACATACCTCCAATCTGACTTCATACACGTCCATTCTATGACTTCACACACCTCCATTCTATGACTTCACACACCTCCATTCTATGTCTTCACACACCTCCATTGTGACTTCACACACGTCCATTCTATGAGTTCACACACCTCCATTGTGACTTCACACACCTCCATTCTATGACTTCGTACACCTTTATTCTGACTTCACACCCCTCCATTCTGTGACTTCACATACCTCCATTCTTTGACTTCACACCCCTCCATTCTGTGCCTTCACAAACCTCCACTCTGTGACTTTACACACCTCCATTCTGTGACTTCACACACTTCCCTTCTGTGACTTCACACACCTCCATTCTATGACTTCACACACCTCCGTTCTAAGACTTCACAAACCTCAATTCTGTGACTTCACACACTTCCATTGTTTGACATCATACACCTCCATTCTTTGACATCACACACCTCCGTTCCATGAATTCACACACCTCCATTCAATTAGTTCACATACCTGCATTCTATGAGTTCACACACCTTCATTCTTACTTCAGCAACATCCATTCTATGACTTCAGACACCTCCATTCTATGACTTCACACACCTTCATTCTTACTTCATCAACAACCATTCTATGACTTCACACACCTCCATTCTATGACTTCACACAATTCCATTCTTTGACTTCACACACCTCCATTCAGTGACTTCACACACCTCCACTCTGAGTTCACACACCTCCATTCTGTGTTTTCACACACCTCCATTCTGTGACTTCACACAGCTCCTTCTATGACTTCACACACCTCCATTCTGTGATTTCACACACCTCAAAACCTAGTTCACACACCTCCATACTGTGACTTCACACACCTCCATTCTGTGACTTCACACACCTCCTCTCTGAGTTCACACACCTCCATTCTGTGTCTTCACACACTTCCATTCTGTGACTTCAGACTCCTCCTTCTATGACTTCACACACCTTCATTCTGGGACTTCACACACCTCCATTCTATGACTTCACACACCTCCATTTTGACTTCACACACCTCCATTCTACGAGTTCACACACTTCCATTCTGCCTTCACCCACCTCCATTCTATGACTTCACTCAGCTCCATTCTGACTTCACAAACCTCCATTTGTGAATTCACACGCCACAATTTTGACTTCACACACCTCCATTCTATGACTTCACACACCTCCATTCTATGACTTCAAACACCTCCATTCTCTGACTTCACACACCTCCATTCTTACTTCACACACCTCCATTCTGTGCCTTCACACACTTCCATTCTAGAACTTCACACACCTCCATTCTGTGACTTCACACACCTATATTCTGAGTTCACTCACCTCCATTCTGTGACTTCACACACCTCAATTCCGTGACTTCACACACCTCCATTCTGTGACTTCACACACCTCCATTCTATGACTTCACACACCTCCATTCTATGACTTCACACACCTCCATTCTGTGACTTCACACACCTCCATTCTATGACTTCACACACCTCCATTCTGTGACTTCACACACCTACATTCTGACTACACACACCTCCATTCTATGACTTCACACACCTCCATTCTGTGACTTCAAACACCTCCATTCTATGAGTTCACACACCTCCATTATGTCTTCACACACCTCCATTCTTACTTCACAAACATCCATTCTATGACTTCACACACTTCCATTCTATGACTTCACACACCTCCATTCTGTGACTTCTCACACCTCCATTCTGAGTTCACACACTTCCATTCTGTGACTTCACACACCTCCATACCGTGACTTCACACAACTCCATTCTTACTTCCCACACCTCCATTCTATGACTTCACACACTTCCATTCTAGGATTTCACACACCTCCATTCTGTGACTTAACACACCTCCATTCTTACTTCACACACGTCCATTCTATGACTTCACACACTTCCATTCTAGGACTTCATACACCTCCATTCTGTGACTTAACACACCTCCATTCTTACTTCACACACGTCCATTCTATGACTTCACACACTTCCATTCTAGGACTTCACACACCTCCATTCTGTGACTTCACACACCTCCATCCTGAGTTCACACACCTCCATTCTATGACTTCACACCTCCATTCTGACTTCACACACCTCCATTCTGTGACTTCACACACCTCCATTCTATGAGTTCACACACCTCCATTTTGACTTCACACAGCTCCATTCTATGACTTCACACACCTCCATTCTATGACTTCACACACCTCCATTCTTTGACTTCACACGCCTCCATTCTATGTCTTCACACACCTCCATTGTGACTTGACACACATCCATTCTATGAGTTCACACACCTCCATTGTGACTTCACACACGTCCATTCTATGAGTTCACACACCTCCATTCTGACTTCACACACTTCCATTCTATGACTTCACACTCCTGCATTCTGACTTCACACCGCTCAATTCTGTGACTTCACACACCTCCATTCTATGTCTTCACACACCTCCATTCTATGACTTCACATACCTCATTTCTGAGTTGACACACCTCCATTCTATGACTTCACATACCTCCAATCTGACTTCAAACACCTCCATTCTATGACTTCACACACATCCATTCTGAGTTCACACACCTCCATTCTTTGACTTCACATAACTCTATTCTGTCTTCACACACCAATGTATGACTTCACACACCTCCATTCTGTGACTTCACACACTTCCATTGTGACGTCACACACCTCCATTCTAAGAGTTCACAAACCTCCATTTTATGACTTCACACACCTCCATGCTGACTTCACACACCTCCATTCTATGACTTCACAGACCTCGAATCTGTGACTTCACTCACCTCCACTCTATGACTTCACACTGCTCCATTCTATGACTTCCAACACCTCCTTTCTATGACTTCACCCACCTCTATTCTATGACTTCACACCTCCATTCTGACTTCAGATACCTCCATTCTGTGACTTCACACACCTCCATTCTATGACTTCACACACCTCCATTCTATGACTTCACACACCTTCATTCTTACTTCAGAAACATCCATTCTATGACCTCACACAACTCCATTTTATGACATCACAAACCTCCATTCTGTGAATTCACACACCTCTATTCTGAGTTCACACAACTCCATTCGGTGACTTCACACACCTCCATTCTTACTTCACAAACCTCCATTCTATGATTTCACACACTTCCATTCTAGGACTTCACACACTTCCATTCTAGGACTTCACACAACTCCATTCTGTGACTTCACACACCTCCATACTGAGTTCACACACCTCCATTCTGTGACTTCACACACCTCCATTCCGTGACTTCACACACCTCCATTCTGTGACTTCACACACCTCCATTCTATGCCTTCACACACCTCAAATCTATGACTTCACACACCTCAATTCTGTGACTTCACACACCTCCATTCTGGGACTGCACACACCTCCATTCTATGACTTCAGACATCTCCATTTTGACTTCACACACCTCCATTCTATGAGTTCTCACACCTCCATTCTGACTTCACAAACCTCCATTCTATGACTTCACAGACTTCGAATCTGTGACTTCACTCACTTCCACTCTATGACTTCACACTTCTCCATTCTATGACTTCCCACAACTCCTTTCTATGACTTCACCCACCCCCATTCTATGACTTCACACCTCCATTCTGACTTCACACACCTCCATTCTGTGACTTCACACACCTCCATTCTATGCGTTCACACACCTCCATTTTGACTTCACACAGCTCCATTCTATGACTTCACACACCTCCATTGTTACTTCAGAAACCTCCATTCTATGACTTCACACACCTCAATTCTTTGACTTCACACACCTCCATTCTATGACTTCACACACCTCCATTCTATGTCTTCACACACCTCCATTGTGACTTCACACACGTCCATTCTATGAGTTCACACACCTCCATTCTGACTTCACACACTTCCATTCTATGACTTCACACTCCTCCATTCTGACTTCACACAGCTCCATTCTGTGACTTCACACACCTCCATTCTATGACTTCACACACTTCCATTCTATGACTTCACATACCTTATTTCTGAGTTGACACACCTCCATTTTTTGACTTCACATACCTCCAATCTGACTTCATACACCTCCATTCTATGACTTCACACACATCCATTTTGTGACTTCAAAAACCACCGTTCTATGAATTCACACATCTCCATTGTGACTTCACACACCTCCATTCTATGAGTTCACACACCTCCATTGTGACTTCACACACCTCCATTCTATGACTTCGTACACCTCTATTCTGACTTCACACCCCTCCATTCTGTGACTTCACATACATCCATTCTTTGACTTCACACCCCTCCATTCTGTGCCTTCACAAACCTCCACTCTGTGACTTTACACACCTCCATTCTGTGACTTCACACACTTCCCTTCTGTGACTTCACACACCTCCATTCTATGACTTCACACACCTCCGTTCTAAGACTTCACAAACCTCAATTCTGTGACTTCACACACTTCCATTGTTTGACATCATACACCTCCATTCTTTGACATCACACACGTCCGTCCCATGAATTCACACACCTCCATTCAATTAGTTCACATACCTGCATTCTATGAGTTCACACACCTTCATTCTTACTTCAGCAACATCCATTCTATGACTTCAGACACCTCCATTCTATGACTTCACACACCTTCATTCTTACTTCATCAACAACCATTCTATGACTTCACACACTTCCATTCTTTGACTTCCCACACCTCCATTCAGTGACTTCACACACCTCCACTCTGAGTTCACACACCTCCATTCTGTGTCTTCACACACCTCCATTCTGTGACTTCACACAGCTCCTTCTATGACTTCACACACCTCCATTCTGTGATTTCACACACCTCAAAACCTAGTTCACACACCTCCATACTGTGACTTCACACACCTCCATTCTGTGACTTCACACACCTCCTCTCTGAGTTCACACACCTCCATTCTGTGTCTTCACACACTTCCATTCTGTGACTTCAGACTCCTCCTTCTATGACTTCACACACCTTCATTCTGGGACTTCACACACCTCCATTCTATGACTTCACACACCTCCATTTTGACTTCACACACCTCCATTTTACGAGTTCACACACTTCCATTCTGCCTTCACCCACCTCCATTCTATGACTTCACTCAGCTCCATTCTGACTTCACAAACCTCCATTTGTGAATTCACACGCCACAATTTTGACTTCACACACCTCGATTCTATGACTTCACACATCTCCATTCTATGACTTCAAACACCTCCATTCTCTGACTTCACACACCTCCATTCTTACTTCACACACCTCCATTCTGTGCCTTCACACACTTCCATTCTAGAACTTCACACAACTCCATTCTATGCCTTCACACACCTCAAATCTATGACTTCACACACCTCCATTCTGTGACTTCAAACACCTCCATTCTATGACTTCACACACCTCCATTATGTCTTCACACACCTCCATTCTATGAGTTCACACACCTCCATTCTTACTTCACAAACCTCCATTCTATGACTTCAGAGACTTCGAATCTGTGACTTCACTCACCTCCACTCTATGACTTCACACTTCTCCATTCTCTGACTTCCTACACCTACTTTCTATGACTTCACCCACACCCATTCTATGATTTCACACCTCCATTCTGACTTCACACACCTCCATTCTGTGACTTCACACACCTCCATTCTGTGAGTTCACACACCTCCATTTTGACTTCACAAACCTCCATTCTATTACTTCACACACCTTCATTCTTACTTCAGAAGCATTCATTCTATGACTTCACACACCTCCATTCTATGACTTCACACACCTCCATTCTATGACTTCACACGCCTCCATTCTGTGACTTCAAACACCTCCATTCTATGTCTTCACACACCTCCATTGTGACTTCACACACGTCCATTCTATGAGTTCACACACCTCCATTCTGACTTCACACACTTCCATTCTATGACTTCACACTCCTCCATTCCATGACTTCACACTCCTCCATTCCGTGAATTCACAAAACTCCATTCTATGATTTCACACATCTCCATACTATGACTTCGCACACCACCATCTATGACTTCACACACCTCCATTCTGAGTTCACACACCTCCATTCTTTGACTTCACATAACTCTATTCTGACTTCACACACCAATGTATGACTTCACACACCTCCATTCTGTGACTTCACACACTTCCATTGTGACGTCACACACCTCCATTCTACGAGTTCACAAACCTCCATTTTATGACTTCACACACCTCCATTCTGACTTCACACACCTCCATTCTATGACTTCGCAGACCTCAAATCTGTGACTTCTCTCACCTCCACTCTATGACTTCACACTGCTCCATTCTATGACTTCCCACACCTCCTTTCTATGACTTCACCCACCTCTATTCTATGACTTCACACCTCCATTCTGACTTAAGGTACCTCCATTCTGTGACTTCACACACCTCCATTCTATGACTTCACACACCTCCATTCTATGACTTCACACACCCTCATTCTTCCTTCAGAAACATCCATTCTATGACCTCACACAACTCCATTTTATGACATCACAAACCTCCATTCTGTGAATTCACACACTTCTATTCTGAGTTCACACAACTCCATTCGGTGACTTCACACACCTCCATTCTTACTACACAAACCTCCATTCTATGACTTCACACACTTCCATTCTATGACTTCACACACCTCCATTCTGTGACTTCTCACACCTCCATTCTGAGTTCACACACTTCCATTCTGTGACTTCACACACCTCCATTCCGTGACTTCACACACCTCCATTCTTACTTCACACACCTTCATTCTATGACTTCACACACTTCCATTCTAGGACTTCACACACCTCCATTCTGTGACTTAACACACCTCCATTCTTACTTCACACACGTCCATTCTATGACTTCACACACTTCCATTCTAGGACTTCACACACCTCCATTCTGTGACTTCACACACCTCCATCCTGAGTTCACACACCTCCATTCTCTGACTTCACACACCTCCATTCCGTGACTTCACACACCTCCATTCTGTGACTTCACACACCTCCATTCTATGCCTTCACACACCTCAAATCTATGACTTCACACACCTCCATTCTGTGACTTCACACACCTCCATTCTATGACTTCACACACCTCCATTCTGTGACTTCACACACCTCCATTCTATGACTTCACACACCTACATTCTGTGACTGCAAACACCTCCATTCTATGACTTCACACACCTCCATTGTGACTTCACACACCTCCATTCTATGAGTTCTCACACCTCCATTCTGACTTCACAAACCTCCATTCTATGACTTCACAGACTTCGAATCTGTGACTTCACTCACTTCCACTCTATGACTTCACACTTCTCCATTCTATGACTTCCCACACCTCCTTTCTATGACTTCACCCACCCCCATTCTATGACTTCACACCTCCATTCTGACTTCACACACCTCCATTCTGTGACTTCACACACCTCCATGCTATGAGTTCACACACCTCCATTTTGACTTCACACAGCTCCATTCTATGACTTCACACACCTCCATTCTTACTTCAGAAACCTCCATTCTATGACTTCACACACCTCCATTCTATGACTTTACACACCTCCATTCTATGACTTCACACACCTCCATTCTATGTCTTCACACACCTCCATTGTGACTTCACACACGTCCATTCTATGAGTTCACACTCCTCCATTCTGACTTCACACAGCTCCATTCTGTGACTTCACACACCTCCATTCTATGACTTCACACACCTCCATTCTATGACTTCACATACCTCATTTCTGAGTTGACACACCTCCATTGTGACTTCACACACATCCATTCTATGAGTTCACACACCTCCATTCTGACTTCACACACTTCCATTCTATGACTTCACACTCCTCCATTCTGACTTCACACAGCTCCATTCTGTGACTTCACACACCTCCATTCTATGACTTCACACACCTCCATTCTATGACTTCACATACCTCATTTCTGAGTTGACACACCTCCATTCTTTGACTTCACATACCTCCAATCTGACTTCATACACGTCCATTCTATGACTTCACACACCTCCATTCTATGACTTCACACACCTCCATTCTATGTCTTCACACACCTCCATTGTGACTTCACACACGTCCATTCTATGAGTTCACACACCTCCATTGTGACTTCACACACCTCCATTCTATGACTTCGTACACCTCTATTCTGACTTCACACCCCTCCATTCTGTGACTTCACATACCTCCATTCTTTGACTTCACACCCCTCCATTCTGTGCCTTCACAAACCTCCACTCTGTGATTTTACACACCTCCATTCTGTGACTTCACACACTTCCCTTCTGTGACTTCACACACCTCCATTCTATGACTTCACACACCTCCGTTCTAAGAATTCACAAACCTCAATTCTGTGACTTCACACACTTCCATTGTTTGACATCATACACCTCCATTCTTTGACATCACACACCTCCGTTCCATGAATTCACACACCTCCATTCAATGAGTTCACATACCTCCATTCTATGAGTTCACACACCTTCATTCTTACTTCAGCAACATCCATTCTATGACTTCAGACACCTCCATTCTATGACTTCACACACCTTCATTCTTACTTCATCAACAACCATTCTATGACTTCACACACCTCCATTCTATGACTTCACACACTTCCATTCTTTGACTTCACACACCTCCATTCAGTGACTACACACACCTCCACTCTGAGTTCACACACCTCCATTCTGTGTCTTCACACACCTCCATTCTGTGACTTCACACAGGCCTTCTATGACTTCACACACCTCCATTCTGTGATTTCACACACCTCAAAACCTAGTTCACACACCTCCATACTGTGACTTCACACACCTCCATTCTGTGACTTCACACACCTCCTCTCTGAGTTCACACATCTCCATTCTGTGTCTTCACACACTTCCATTCTGTGACTTCAGACTCCTCCTTCTATGACTTCACACACCTTCATTCTGGGACTTCACACACCTCCATTCTATGACTTCACACACCTCCATTTTGACTTCACACACCTCCATTCTACGAGTTCACACACTTCCATTCTGCCTTCACCCACCTCCATTCTATGACTTCACTCAGCTCCATTCTGACTTCACAAACCTCCATTTGTGAATTCACACGCCACAATTTTGACTTCACACACCTCCATTCTATGACTTGACACACCTCCATTCTATGACTTCAAACACCTCCATTCTCTGACTTCACACACCTCCATTCTTACTTCACACACCTCCATTCTGTGCCTTCACACACTTCCATTCTAGAACTTCACACACCTCCATTCTGTGACTTCACACACCTATATTCTGAGTTCACTCACCTCCATTCTGTGACTTCACACACCTCAATTCCGTGACTTCACACACCTCCATTCTGTGACTTCACACACCTCCATTCTATGACTTCACACACCTCCATTCTATGACTTCACACACCTCCATTCTGTGACTTCAAACACCTCCATTCTATGACTTCACACACCTCCATTCTGTGACTTCACACACCTACATTCTGACTACACACACCTCCATTCTATGACTTCACACACCTCCATTCTGTGACTTCAAACACCTCCATTCTATGAGTTCACACACCTCCATTATGTCTTCACACACCTCCATTCTATGAGTTCACACACCTCCATTCTTACTTCACAAACCTCCATTCTATGACTTCACAGACTTCGAATCTGTGACTCCACTCACCTCCACTCTATGACTTCACACTTCTCCATTCTCTGACTTCCTACACCTACTTTCTATGACTTCACCCACACCCATTCTATGATTTCACACCTCCATTCTGACTTCACACACCTCCATTCTGTGACTTCACACACCTCCATTCTGTGAGTTCACACACCTCCATTTTGACTTCACAAACCTCCATTCTATTACTTCACACACCTTCATTCTTACTTCAGAAGCATTCATTCTATGACTTCACACACCTCCATTCTATGACTTCACACACCTCCATTCTATGACTTCACACGCCTCCATTCTGTGACTTCAAACACCTCCATTCTATGTCTTCACACACCTCCATTGTGACTTCACCCACGTCCATTCTATGAGTTCACACACCTCCATTCTGACTTCACACACTTCCATTCTATGACTTCACACTCCTCCATTCCATGACTTCACACTCCTCCATTCCGTGAATTCACAAAACTCCATTCTATGATTTCACACATCTCCATACTATGACTTCGCACACCACCATCTATGACTTCACACACCTCCATTCTGAGTTCACACACCTCCATTCTTTGACTTCACATAACTCTATTCTGACTTCACACACCAATGTATGACTTCACACACCTCCATTCTGTGACTTCACACACTTCCATTGTGACGTCACACACCTCCATTCTACGAGTTCACAAACCTCCATTTTATGACTTCACACACCTCCATTCTGACTTCACACACCTCCATTCTATGACTTCGCAGACCTCAAATCTGTGACTTCTCTCACCTCCACTCTATGACTTCACACTGCTCCATTCTATGACTTCCCACACCTCCTTTCTATGACTTCACCCACCTCTATTCTATGACTTCACACCTCCATTCTGACTTCAGATACCTCCATTCTGTGACTTCACACACCTCCATTCTATGACTTCACACACCTCCATTCTATGACTTCACACACCTTCATTCTTACTACAGAAACATCCATTCTATGACCTCACACAACTCCATTTTATGACATCACAAACCTCCATTCTGTGAATTCACACACCTCTATTCTGAGTTCACACAACTCCATTCGGTGACTTCACACACCTCCATTCTTACTACACAAACCTCCATTCTATGACTTCACACACTTCCATTCTATGACTTCACACACCTCCATTCTGTGACTTCTCACACCTCCATTCTGAGTTCACACACTTCCATTCTGTGACTTCACACACCTCCATTCCGTGACTTCACACACCTCCATTCTTACTTCACACACCTTCATTCTATGACTTCACACACTTCCATTCTAGGACTTCACACACCTCCATTCTGTGACTTAACACACCTCCATTCTTACTTCACACACGTCCATTCTATGACTTCACACACTTCCATTCTAGGACTTCACACACCTCCATTCTGTGACTTCACACACCTCCATCCTGAGTTCACACACCTCCATTCTCTGACTTCACACACCTCCATTCCGTGACTTCGCACACCTCCATTCTGTGACTTCACACACCTCCATTCTATGCCTTCACACACCTCAAATCTATGACTTCACACACCTCCATTCTGTGACTTCACACACCTCCATTCTATGACTTCACACACCTCCATTCTGTGACTTCACACAACTCCATTCTATGACTTCACACACCTCCATTCTGTGACTGCAAACACCTCCATTCTATGACTTCACACACCTCCATTGTGACTTCACACACCTCCATTCTATGAGTTCTCACACCTCCATTCTGACTTCACAAACCTCCATTCTATGACTTCACAGACTTCGAATCTGTGACTTCACTCACTTCCACTCTATGACTTCACACTTCTCCATTCTATGACTTCCCACACCTCCTTTCTATGACTTCACCCACCCCCATTCTATGACTTCACACCTCCATTCTGACTTCACACACCTCCATTCTGTGACTTCACACACCTCCATTCTATGAGTTCACACACCTCCATTTTGACTTCACACAGCTCCATTCTATGACTTCACACACCTCCATTCTTACTTCAGAAACCTCCATTCTATGACTTCACACACCTCCATTCTATGACTTTACACACCTCCATTCTATGACTTCACACACCTCCATTCTATGTCTTCACACACCTCCATTGTGACTTCACACACGTCCATTCTATGAGTTCACACTCCTGCATTCTGACTTCACACAGCTCCATTCTGTGACTTCACACACCTCCATTCTATGACTTCACACACCTCCATTCTATGACTTCACATACCTCATTTCTGAGTTGACACACCTCCATTGTGAATTCACACACATCCATTCTATGAGTTCACACACCTCCATTCTGACTTCACACACTTCCATTCTATGACTTCACACTCCTCCATTCTGACTTCACACAGCTCCATTCTGTGACTTCACACACCTCCATTCTATGACTTCACACACCTCCATTCTATGACTTCACATACCTCATTTCTGAGTTGACACACCTCCATTCTTTGACTTCACATACCTCCAATCTGACTTCATACACGTCCATTCTATGACTTCACACACCTCCATTCTATGACTTCACACACCTCCATTCTATGTCTTCACACACCTCCATTGTGACTTCACACACGTCCATTCTATGAGTTCACACACCTCCATTGTGACTTCACACACGTCCTTTCTATGAGTTCACACACCTCCATTCTGACTTCACACACTTCCATTCTATGACTTCACACTCCTCCATTCTGACTTCACACAGCTCCATTCTGTGACTTCACACACCTCCATTCTATGACTTCACACACCTCCATTCTATGACTTCACATATTTCATTTCTGAGTTGACACACCTCCATTCTTTGACTTCACTTACCTCCAATCTGACTTCATACACCTCCATTCTATGACTTCACACACATCCGTTCTGAGTTCACACACCTCCATTCTTTGACTTCACATAACTCTATTCTGACTTCACACACCAATGTATGACTTCACACACCTCCATTCTGTGACTTCACACACTTCCATTGTGACGTTACACACCTCCATTCTACGAGTTCACAAACCTCCATTTTATGACTTCACAAACCTTCATTCTGACTTCACACACCTCCATTCTATGACTTCACAGACCTCGAATCTGTGACTTCACTCCCCTCCACTCTATGACTTCACACTGCTCCATTCTATGACTTCCCACACCTCCTTTCTATGACTTCACCCACCTCTATTCCATGACTTCACACCTCCATTCTGACTTCAGATACCTCCATTCTGTGATTTCACACACCTCCATTTTATGACTTCACACACCTCCATTCTATGACTTCACACACCTTCATTCTTACTTCAGAAACATCCATTCTATGACCTCACACAACTCCATTTTATGACATCACAAACCTCCATTCTGTGAATTCACACACCTCTATTCTGAGTTCACACAACTCCATTCGGTGACTTCACACACCACCATTCTTACTTCACAAACCTCCATTCTATGACTTCACACACTTCCATTCTATGACTTCACACACCTCCATTCTGTGACTTCTCACACCTCCATTCTGAGTTCACACACTTCCATTCTGTGACTTCACACACCTCCATTCCGTGACTTCACACACCTCCATTCTTACTTCACACACCTCCATTCTATGACTTCACACACTTCCATTCTAGGACTTCACACACCTCCATTCTGTGACTTAACACACCTCCATTCTTACTTCACACACGTCCATTCCATGACTTCACACACTTCCATTCTAGGACTTCACACACCTCCATTCTGTGACTTCACACACCTCCATCCTGAGTTCACACACCTTCATTCTGTGACTTCACACACCTCCATTCCGTGACTTCACACACCTCCATTCTGTGACTTCACACACATCCATTCTATGCCTTCACACACCTCAAATCTATGACTTCACACACCTCCATTCTGTGACTTCACACACCTCCATTCTATGACTTCACACACCTCCATTCTGTGATTTCACACACCTCCATTCTGTGACTTCACACACCTCCATTCTGTGACTGCAAACACCTCCATTCTATGACTTCACACACCTCCATTGTGACTTCACACACCTCCATTCTATGACTTCACAGACTTCGAATCTGTGACTTCACTCACTTCCACTCTATGACTTCACACTTCTCCATTCTATGACTTCCCACACCTCCTTTCTATGACTTCTTCCACCCCCATTCTATGACTTCACACCTCCATTCTGACTTCACACACCTCCATTCTGTGACTTCACACACCTCCATTCTATGAGTTCACACACCTCCATTTTGACTTCACACAGCTTCATTCTATGACTTCACACACCTCCATTCTTACTTCAGAAACCTCCATTCTATGACTTCACACACCTCCATTCTATGAATTCACACACCTCCATTCTATGACTTCACACACCTCCATTCTGTGACTTCTCACACCTCCATTCTGAGTTCACACACTTCCATTCTGTGACTTCACACACCTCCATTCCGTGACTTCACACACCTCCATTCTTACTTCACACACCTTCATTCTATGACTTCACACACTTCCATTCTAGGACTTCACACACCTCCATTCTGTGACTTAACACACCTCCATTCTTACTTCACACACGTCCATTCTATGACTTCACACACTTCCATTCTAGGACTTCACACACCTCCATTCTGTGACTTCACACACCTCCATCCTGAGTTCACACACCTCCATTCTCTGACTTCACACACCTCCATTCCGTGACTTCGCACACCTCCATTCTGTGACTTCACACACCTCCATTCTATGCCTTCACACACCTCAAATCTATGACTTCACACACCTCCATTCTGTGACTTCACACACCTCCATTCTATGACTTCACACACCTCCATTCTGTGACTTCACACAACTCCATTCTATGACTTCACACACCTCCATTCTGTGACTGCAAACACCTCCATTCTATGACTTCACACACCTCCATTGTGACTTCACACACCTCCATTCTATGAGTTCTCACACCTCCATTCTGACTTCACAAACCTCCATTCTATGACTTCACAGACTTCGAATCTGTGACTTCACTCACTTCCACTCTATGACTTCACACTTCTCCATTCTATGACTTCCCACACCTCCTTTCTATGACTTCACCCACCCCCATTCTATGACTTCACACCTCCATTCTGACTTCACACACCTCCATTCTGTGACTTCACACACCTCCATTCTATGAGTTCACACACCTCCATTTTGACTTCACACAGCTCCATTCTATGACTTCACACACCTCCATTCTTACTTCAGAAACCTCCATTCTATGACTTCACACACCTCCATTCTATGACTTTACACACCTCCATTCTATGACTTCACACACCTCCATTCTATGTCTTCACACACCTCCATTGTGACTTCACACACGTCCATTCTATGAGTTCACACTCCTGCATTCTGACTTCACACAGCTCCATTCTGTGACTTCACACACCTCCATTCTATGACTTCACACACCTCCATTCTATGACTTCACATACCTCATTTCTGAGTTGACACACCTCCATTGTGAATTCACACACATCCATTCTATGAGTTCACACACCTCCATTCTGACTTCACACACTTCCATTCTATGACTTCACACTCCTCCATTCTGACTTCACACAGCTCCATTCTGTGACTTCACACACCTCCATTCTATGACTTCACACACCTCCATTCTATGACTTCACATACCTCATTTCTGAGTTGACACACCTCCATTCTTTGACTTCACATACCTCCAATCTGACTTCATACACGTCCATTCTATGACTTCACACACCTCCATTCTATGACTTCACACACCTCCATTCTATGTCTTCACACACCTCCATTGTGACTTCACACACGTCCATTCTATGAGTTCACACACCTCCATTGTGACTTCACACACGTCCTTTCTATGAGTTCACACACCTCCATTCTGACTTCACACACTTCCATTCTATGACTTCACACTCCTCCATTCTGACTTCACACAGCTCCATTCTGTGACTTCACACACCTCCATTCTATGACTTCACACACCTCCATTCTATGACTTCACATATTTCATTTCTGAGTTGACACACCTCCATTCTTTGACTTCACTTACCTCCAATCTGACTTCATACACCTCCATTCTATGACTTCACACACATCCGTTCTGAGTTCACACACCTCCATTCTTTGACTTCACATAACTCTATTCTGACTTCACACACCAATGTATGACTTCACACACCTCCATTCTGTGACTTCACACACTTCCATTGTGACGTTACACACCTCCATTCTACGAGTTCACAAACCTCCATTTTATGACTTCACAAACCTTCATTCTGACTTCACACACCTCCATTCTATGACTTCACAGACCTCGAATCTGTGACTTCACTCCCCTCCACTCTATGACTTCACACTGCTCCATTCTATGACTTCCCACACCTCCTTTCTATGACTTCACCCACCTCTATTCCATGACTTCACACCTCCATTCTGACTTCAGATACCTCCATTCTGTGATTTCACACACCTCCATTTTATGACTTCACACACCTCCATTCTATGACTTCACACACCTTCATTCTTACTTCAGAAACATCCATTCTATGACCTCACACAACTCCATTTTATGACATCACAAACCTCCATTCTGTGAATTCACACACCTCTATTCTGAGTTCACACAACTCCATTCGGTGACTTCACACACCACCATTCTTACTTCACAAACCTCCATTCTATGACTTCACACACTTCCATTCTATGACTTCACACACCTCCATTCTGTGACTTCTCACACCTCCATTCTGAGTTCACACACTTCCATTCTGTGACTTCACACACCTCCATTCCGTGACTTCACACACCTCCATTCTTACTTCACACACCTCCATTCTATGACTTCACACACTTCCATTCTAGGACTTCACACACCTCCATTCTGTGACTTAACACACCTCCATTCTTACTTCACACACGTCCATTCCATGACTTCACACACTTCCATTCTAGGACTTCACACACCTCCATTCTGTGACTTCACACACCTCCATCCTGAGTTCACACACCTTCATTCTGTGACTTCACACACCTCCATTCCGTGACTTCACACACCTCCATTCTGTGACTTCACACACATCCATTCTATGCCTTCACACACCTCAAATCTATGACTTCACACACCTCCATTCTGTGACTTCACACACCTCCATTCTATGACTTCACACACCTCCATTCTGTGATTTCACACACCTCCATTCTGTGACTTCACACACCTCCATTCTGTGACTGCAAACACCTCCATTCTATGACTTCACACACCTCCATTGTGACTTCACACACCTCCATTCTATGACTTCACAGACTTCGAATCTGTGACTTCACTCACTTCCACTCTATGACTTCACACTTCTCCATTCTATGACTTCCCACACCTCCTTTCTATGACTTCTTCCACCCCCATTCTATGACTTCACACCTCCATTCTGACTTCACACACCTCCATTCTGTGACTTCACACACCTCCATTCTATGAGTTCACACACCTCCATTTTGACTTCACACAGCTTCATTCTATGACTTCACACACCTCCATTCTTACTTCAGAAACCTCCATTCTATGACTTCACACACCTCCATTCTATGAATTCACACACCTCCATTCTATGACTTCACACACCTCCATTCTATGTCTTCACACACCTCCATTGTGACTTCACACACGTCCATTCTATGAGTTCACACACCTCCATTCTGACTTCACACACTTCCATTCTATGACTTCACACTCCTCCATTCTGACTTCACACAGCTCCATTCTGGGACTTCACACACCTCCATTCTATGACTTCACATACCTCATTTCTGAGTTGACACACCTCCATTCTTTGACTTCACATACCTCCAATCTGACTTCATACACCTCCATTCTATGACTTCACACACATCCATTCTGTGACTTCAAAAACCACCATTCTATGAATTCACACATCTCCATTGTGACTTCACACACCTCCATTCTATGAGTTCACACAGCTCCATTCTGACTTCACACAACTCCATTCTATGACTTCGTACACCTCTATTCTGACTTCACACCCCTCCATTCTGTGACCTCACATACCTCCATTCTTTGACTTCACACCCCTACATTCTGTGCCTTCACACACCTCCACTCTGTGACTTTACACACCTCCATTCTGTGACTTCACACACCTCCCTTCTGTGACTTCACACACCTCCATTCTATGACTTCACACACCTCCGTTCTAAGACTTCACAAACCTCAATTCTATGACTTCACACACTTCCATTGTTTGACATCATACACCTCCATTCTTTGACATCACACACCTCCGTTCCATGAATTCACACACCTCCATTCAATGAGTTCACATACCTGCATTCCATGAGTTCACACACCTTCATTCTTACTTCAGCAACATCCATTCTATGACTTCAGACACCTCCATTCTATGACTTCACACACCTTCATTCTTACTTCAGCAACAACCATTCTATGACTTCACACACCTCCATTCTATGACTTCACACACTTCCATTCTATGACTTCACACACCTCCATTCAGTGACTTCACACACCTCCACTCTGAGTTCACACACCTCCATTCTGTGTCTTCACACACCTCCATTCTGTGACTTCACACACCTCCTTCTATGACTTCACACACCTCCATTCTGTGATTTCACACACCTCAAATCCTAGTTCACACACCTCCATACTGTGACTTCACACACCTCCATTCTGTGACTTCACACACCTCCTCTCTGAGTTCACACACCTCCATTCTGTGTCCTCACACACTTCCATTCTGTGACTTCAGACACCTCCTTCTATGACTTCACACACCTTCATTCTGGGACTTCACACACCTCCATTCTATGACTTCACACACCTCCATTTTGACTTCACACACCTCCATTCTAGGAGTTCACACACTTCCATTCTGCCTTCACCCACCTCCATTCTATGACTTCACTCAGCTCCATTCTGACTTCACAAACCTCCATTTGTGAATTCACACACCACAATTTTGACTTCACGCACTTCCATTCTAGGACTTCACACACCTCCATTCTGTGACTTCACACACCTCCATCCTGAGTTCACACACCTCCATTCTCTGACTTCACACACCTCCATTCCGTGACTTCACACACCTCCATTCTGTGACTTCACACACCTCCATTCTATGCCTTCACACACCTCAAATCTATGTCTTCACACACCTCCATTCTGTGACTTCACACACCTCCATTCTATGACTTCACACACCTCCATTCTGTGACTTCACACACCTCCATTCTATGACTTCACACACCTCCATTCTGTGACTGCAAACACCTCCATTCTATGACTTCACACACCTCCATTGTGACTTCACACACCTCCATTCTATGAGTTCTCACACCTCCATTCTGACTTCACAAACCTCCATTCTATGACTTCACAGATTTCGAATCTGTGACTTCACTCACCTCCACTCTATGACTTCACACTTCTCCATTCTATGACTTCCCACACCTCCTTTCTATGACTTCACCCACCCCCATTCTATGACTTCACACCTCCATTCTGACTTCACACACCTCCATTCTGTGACTTCACACACCTCCATTCTATGAGTTCACACACCTCCATTTTGACTTCACACAGCTCCATTCTATGACTTCACACACCTCCATTCTTACTTCAGAAACCTCCATTCTATGACTTCACACACCTCCATTCTATGACTTCACACACCTCCATTCTATGACTTCACACACCTCCATTCTATGTCTTCACACACCTCCATTGTGACTTCACACACGTCCATTCTATGAGTTCACACACCTCCATTGTGACTTCACACACGTCCATTCTATGAGTTCACACTCCTCCATTCTGACTTCACACAGCTCCATTCTGTGACTTCACACACCTCCATTCTATGACTTCACACACCTCCATTCTATGACTTCACATACCTCATTTCTGAGTTGACACACCTCCATTGTGACTTCACACACATCCATTCTATGAGTTCACACATCTCCATTCTGACTTCACACACTTCTATTCTATGACTTCACACTCCTCCATTCTGACTTCACACAGCTCCATTCTGTGACTTCACACACCTCCATTCTATGACTTCACACACCTCCATTCTATGACTTCACATACCTCATTTCTGAGTTGACACACCTGCTTTCTTTGACTTCACATACCTCCAATCTGACTTCATACACCTCCATTCTATGACTTCACACACCTCCATTCTATGACTTCACACACCTCCATTCTATGTCTTCACACACCTTCATTGTGACTTCACACACGTCCATTCTATGAGTTCACACACCTCCATTGTGACTTCACACACGTCCTTTCTATGAGTTCACACACCTCCATTCTGACTTCACACACTTCCATTCTATGACTTCACACTCCTCCATTCTGACTTCACACAGCTCCATTCTGTGACTTCACACACCTCCATTCTATGACTTCACACACCTCCATTCTATGACTTCACATATTTCATTTCTGAGTTGACACACCTCCATTCTTTGACTTCACTTACCTCCAATCTGACTTCATACACCTCCATTCTATGACTTCACACACATCCGTTCTGAGTTCACACACCTCCATTCTTTGACTTCACATAACTCTATTCTGACTTCACACACCAATGTATGACTTCACACACCTCCATTCTGTGACTTCACACACTTCCATTGTGACGTTACACACCTCCATTCTACGAGTTCACAAACCTCCATTTTATGACTCCACAAACCTTCATTCTGACTTCACACACCTCCATTCTATGACTTCACAGACCTCGAATCTGTGACTTCACTCACCTCCACTCTATGACTTCACACTGCTCCATTCTATGACTTCCCACACCTCCTTTCTATGACTTCACCCACCTCTATTCTATGACTTCACACCTCCATTCTGACTTCAGATACCTCCATTCTGTGATTTCACACACCTCCATTTTATGACTTCACACACCTCCATTCTATGACTTCACACACCTTCATTCTTACTTCAGAAACATCCATTCTATGACCTCACACAACTACATTTTATGACATCACAAACCTCCATTCGGTGAATTCACACACCTCTATTCTGAGTTCACACAACTCCATTCGGTGACTTCACACACCTCCATTCTTACTTCACAAACCTCCATTCTATGACTTCACACACTTCCATTCTATGACTTCACACACCTCCATTCTGTGACTTCTCACACCTCCATTCTGAGTTCACACACTTCCATTCTGTGACTTCACACACCTCCATTCCGTGACTTCACACACCTCCATTCTTACTTCACACACCTCCATTCTATGACTTCACACACTTCCATTCTAGGACTTCACACACCTCCATTCTGTGACTTAACACACCTCCATTCTTACTTCACACACGTCCATTCTATGACTTCACACACTTCCATTCTAGGACTTCACACACCTCCATTCTGTGACTTCACACACCTCCAACCTGAGTTCACACACCTCCATTCTGTGACTTCACACACCTCCATTCCGTGACTTCACACACCTACATTCTGTGACTTCACACACCTCCATTCTATGCCTTCACACACCTCAAATCTATGACTTCACACACCTCAATTCTATGACTTCACACACGTCCATTCTGTGACTTCACACACCTCCATTCTATGACTTCACACACCTCCATTCTGTGACTGCAAACACCTCCATTCTATGACTTCACACACCTCCATGTTGACTTCACACACCTCCATTCTATGAGTTCTCACACCTCCATTCTGACTTCACAAACCTCCATTCTATGACTTCACAGACCTCGAATCTGTGACTTCACTCACCTCCACTCTATGACTTCACACTGCTCCATTCTATGACTTCCCACACCTCCTTTCTATGACTTCACCCACCTCTATTCTATGACTTCACACCTCCATTCTGACTTCAGATACCTCCATTCTGTGATTTCACACACCTCCATTTTATGACTTCACACACCTCCATTCTATGACTTCACACACCTTCATTCTTACTTCAGAAACATCCATTCTATGACCTGACACAACTCCATTTTATGACATCACAAACCTCCATTCTGTGAATTCACACACTTCTATTCTGAGTTCACACAACTCCATTCGGTGATTTCACACACCTCCATTCTGTGACTTCACACACCTCCATTCTATGACTTCACACACCTCCATTCTATGACTTCACATATTTCATTTCTGAGTTGACACACCTCCATTCTTTGACTTCACTTACCTCCAATCTGACTTCATACACCTCCATTCTATGACTTCACACACATCCATTCTGTGACTTCAAAAACCACCATTCTATGAATTCACACATCTCCATTGTGACTTCACACACCTCCATTCTATGAGTTCACACAGCTCCATTCTGACTTCACACAACTCCATTCTATGACTTCGTACACCTCTATTCTGACTTCACACCCCTCCATTCTGTGACCTCACATACCTCCATTCTTTGACTTCACACCCCTACATTCTGTGCCTTCACACACCTCCACTCTGTGACTTTACACACCTCCATTCTGTGACTTCACACACCTCCCTTCTGTGACTTCACACACCTCCATTCTATGACTTCACACACCTCCGTTCTAAGACTTCACAAACCTCAATTCTATGACTTCACACACTTCCATTGTTTGACATCATACACCTCCATTCTTTGACATCACACACCTCCGTTCCATGAATTCACACACCTCCATTCAATGAGTTCACATACCTGCATTCCATGAGTTCACACACCTTCATTCTTACTTCAGCAACATCCATTCTATGACTTCAGACACCTCCATTCTATGACTTCACACACCTTCATTCTTACTTCAGCAACAACCATTCTATGACTTCACACACCTCCATTCTATGACTTCACACACTTCCATTCTATGACTTCACACACCTCCATTCAGTGACTTCACACACCTCCACTCTGAGTTCACACACCTCCATTCTGTGTCTTCACACACCTCCATTCTGTGACTTCACACACCTCCTTCTATGACTTCACACACCTCCATTCTGTGATTTCACACACCTCAAATCCTAGTTCACACACCTCCATACTGTGACTTCACACACCTCCATTCTGTGACTTCACACACCTCCTCTCTGAGTTCACACACCTCCATTCTGTGTCCTCACACACTTCCATTCTGTGACTTCAGACACCTCCTTCTATGACTTCACACACCTTCATTCTGGGACTTCACACACCTCCATTCTATGACTTCACACACCTCCATTTTGACTTCACACACCTCCATTCTACGAGTTCACACACTTCCATTCTGCCTTCACCCACCTCCATTCTATGACTTCACTCAGCTCCATTCTGACTTCACAAACCTCCATTTGTGAATTCACACACCACAATTTTGACTTCACACACTTCCATTCTAGGACTTCACACACCTCCATTCTGTGACTTCACACACCTCCATCCTGAGTTCACACACCTCCATTCTCTGACTTCACACACCTCCATTCCGTGACTTCACACACCTCCATTCTGTGACTTCACACACCTCCATTCTATGCCTTCACACACCTCAAATCTATGTCTTCACACACCTCCATTCTGTGACTTCACACACCTCCATTCTATGACTTCACACACCTCCATTCTGTGACTTCACACACCTCCATTCTATGACTTCACACAACTCCATTCTGTGACTGCAAACACCTCCATTCTATGACTTCACACACCTCCATTGTGACTTCACACACCTCCATTCTATGAGTTCTCACACCTCCATTCTGACTTCACAAACCTCCATTCTATGACTTCACAGATTTCGAATCTGTGACTTCACTCACCTCCACTCTATGACTTCACACTTCTCCATTCTATGACTTCCCACACCTCCTTTCTATGACTTCACCCACCCCCATTCTATGACTTCACACCTCCATTCTGACTTCACACACCTCCATTCTGTGACTTCACACACCTCCATTCTATGAGTTCACACACCTCCATTTTGACTTCACACAGCTCCATTCTATGACTTCACACACCTCCATTCTTACTTCAGAAACCTCCATTCTATGACTTCACACACCTCCATTCTATGACTTCACACACCTCCATTCTATGACTTCACACACCTCCATTCTATGTCTTCACACACCTCCATTGTGACTTCACACACGTCCATTCTATGAGTTCACACACCTCCATTGTGACTTCACACACGTCCATTCTATGAGTTCACACTCCTCCATTCTGACTTCACACAGCTCCATTCTGTGACTTCACACACCTCCATTCTATGACTTCACACACCTCCATTCTATGACTTCACATACCTCATTTCTGAGTTGACACACCTCCATTGTGACTTCACACACATCCATTCTATGAGTTCACACATCTCCATTCTGACTTCACACACTTCTATTCTATGACTTCACACTCCTCCATTCTGACTTCACACAGCTCCATTCTGTGACTTCACACACCTCCATTCTATGACTTCACACACCTCCATTCTATGACTTCACATACCTCATTTCTGAGTTGACACACCTGCATTCTTTGACTTCACATACCTCCAATCTGACTTCATACACCTCCATTCTATGACTTCACACACCTCCATTCTATGACTTCACACACCTCCATTCTATGTCTTCACACACCTTCATTGTGACTTCACACACGTCCATTCTATGAGTTCACACACCTCCATTGTGACTTCACACACGTCCTTTCTATGAGTTCACACACCTCCATTCTGACTTCACACACTTCCATTCTATGACTTCACACTCCTCCATTCTGACTTCACACAGCTCCATTCTGTGACTTCACACACCTCCATTCTATGACTTCACACACCTCCATTCTATGACTTCACATATTTCATTTCTGAGTTGACACACCTCCATTCTTTGACTTCACTTACCTCCAATCTGACTTCATACACCTCCATTCTATGACTTCACACACATCCGTTCTGAGTTCACACACCTCCATTCTTTGACTTCACATAACTCTATTCTGACTTACACACCAATGTATGACTTCACACACCTCCATTCTGTGACTTCACACACTTCCATTGTGACGTTACACACCTCCATTCTACGAGTTCACAAACCTCCATTTTATGACTTCACAAACCTTCATTCTGACTTCACACACCTCCATTCTATGACTTCACAGACCTCGAATCTGTGACTTCACTCACCTCCACTCTATGACTTCACACTGCTCCATTCTATGACTTCCCACACCTCCTTTCTATGACTTCACCCACCTCTATTCTATGACTTCACACCTCCATTCTGACTTCAGATACCTCCATTCTGTGATTTCACACACCTCCATTTTATGACTTCACACACCTCCATTCTATGACTTCACACACCTTCATTCTTACTTCAGAAACATCCATTCTATGACCTCACACAACTGCATTTTATGACATCACAAACCTCCATTCGGTGAATTCACACACCTCTATTCTGAGTTCACACAACTCCATTCGGTGACTTCACACACCTCCATTCTTACTTCACAAACCTCCATTCTATGACTTCACACACTTCTATTCTATGACTTCACACACCTCCATTCTGTGACTTCTCACACCTCCATTCAGAGTTCACACACTTCCATTATCTGACTTCACACACCTCCATTCCGTGACTTCACACACCTCCATTCTTACTTCACACACCTCCATTCTATGACTTCACACACTTCCATTCTAGGACTTCACACACCTCCATTCTGTGACTTAACACACCTCCATTCTTACTTCACACACGTCCATTCTATGACTTCACACACTTCCATTCTAGGACTTCACACACCTCCATTCTGTGACTTCACACACCTCCAACCTGAGTTCACACACCTCCATTCTGTGACTTCACACACCTCCATTCCGTGACTTCACACACCTACATTCTGTGACTTCACACACCTCCATTCTATGCCTTCACACACCTCAAATCTATGACTTCACACACCTCAATTCTATGACTTCACACACGTCCATTCTGTGACTTCACACACCTCCATTCTATGACTTCACACACCTCCATTCTGTGACTGCAAACACCTCCATTCTATGACTTCACACACCTCCATGTTGACTTCACACACCTCCATTCTATGAGTTCTCACACCTCCATTCTGACTTCACAAACCTCCATTCTATGACTTCACAGACCTCGAATCTGTGACTTCACTCACCTCCACTCTATGACTTCACACTGCTCCATTCTATGACTTCCCACACCTCCTTTCTATGACTTCACCCACCTCTATTCTATGACTTCACACCTCCATTCTGACTTCAGATACCTCCATTCTGTGATTTCACACACCTCCATTTTATGACTTCACACACCTCCATTCTATGACTTCACACACCTTCATTCTTACTTCAGAAACATCCATTCTATGACCTTACACAACTCCATTTTATGACATCACAAACCTCCATTCTGTGAATTCACACACTTCTATTCTGAGTTCACACAACTCCATTCGGTGACTTCACACACCTCCATTCTTACTTCACAAACCTCCATTCTATGACTTCACACACTTCCATTCTATGACTTCACACACCTCCATTCTGTGACTTCTCACACCTCCATTCTGAGTTCACACACTTCCATTCTCTGACTTAACACACCTCCATTCCGTGACTTCACACACCTCCATTCTTACTTCACACACCTCCATTCTATGACTTCACACACTTCCATTCTAGGACTTCACACACCTCCATTCTGTGACTTAACACACCTCCATTGTTACTTCACACACGTCCATTCTATGACTTCACACACTTCCATTCTAGGACTTCACACACCTCCATTCTGTGACTTCACACACCTCCATCCTGAGTTCACACACCTCCATTCTGTGACTTCACACACCTCCATTCCGTGACTTCACACACCTCCATTCTGTGACTTCACACACCTCCATTCTATGCCTTCACACACCTCAAATCTATGACTTCACACACCTCCATTCTATGACTTCACACACGTCCATTCTGTGACTTCACACACCTCCATTCTATGACTTCACACACCTCCATTCTGTGACTGCAAACACCTCCATTCTATGACTTCACACACCTCCATGGTGACTTCACACACCTCCATTCTATGAGTTCTCACACCTCCATTCTGACTTCACAAACCTCCATTCTATGACTTCACAGACGTCGAATCTGTGACTTCACTCACTTCCACTCTATGACTTCACACTTCTCCATTCTATGACGTCCCACACCTCCTTTCTATGACTTCACCCACCCCCATTCTATGACTTCACACCTCCATTCTGACGTCACACACCTCCATTCTGTGACTTCACACACCTCCATTCTATGAGTTCACACACCTCCATTTTGACTTCACACAGCTCCATTCTATGACTTCACACACCTCCATTCTTACTTCAGAAACCTCCATTCTATGACTTCACACACCTCCATTCTATGACTTCACACACCTCCATTCTATGTCTTCACACACCTCCATTGTGACTTCACACACGTCCATTCTATGAGTTCACACACCTCCATTCTGACTTCACACACTTCCATTCTATGACTTCACACTCCTCCATTCTGACTTCACACAGCTCCATTCTGTGACTTCACACACCTCCATTCTATGACTTCACATACCTCATTTCTGAGTTGACACACCTCCACTCTTTGACTTCACATACCTCCAATCTGACTTCATACACCTCCATTCTATGACTTCACACACTTCCATTCTGTGACTTCAAAAACCACCATTCTATGAATTCACACATCTCCATTGTGACTTCACACACCTCCATTCTATGAGTTCACACAGCTCCATTCTGACTTCACACAACTCCATTCTATGACTTCGTACACCTCTATTCTGACTTCACAATCCTCCATTCTGTGACTTCACATACCTCCATTCTTTGACTTCACACCCCTACATTCTGTGCCTTCACACACCTCCACTCTGTGACTTTACACACCTCCATTCTGTGACTTCACACACCTCCCTTCTGTGACTTCACACACCTCCATTCTATGACTTCACACACCTCCGTTCTAAGACTTCACAAACCTCAATTCTATGACTTCACACACTTCCATTGTTTGACATCATACACCTCCATTCTTTGACATCACACACCTCCGTTCCATGAATTCACACACCTCCATTCAATGAGTTCACATACCTGCATTCCATGAGTTCACACACCTTCATTCTTACTTCAGCAACAACCATTCTATGACTTCACACACCTCCATTCTATGACTTCACACACTTCCATTCTATGACTTCACACACCTCCATTCAGTGACTTCACACACCTCCACTCTGAGTTCACACACCTCCATTCTGTGTCTTCACACACCTCCATTCTGTGACTTCACACACCTCCTTCTATGACTTCACACAGCTCCATTCTGTGACTTCACACACCTCCATTCTGTGACTTCACACACCTCAAATCTATCACTTCACACACCTCCTTTCCGTGACTTCACACACCTCCATTCTGTGACTTTACACACCTCCATTCTATGCCTTCACACACCTCAAATCTATGACTTCACACACCTCCATTCTGTGACTTCACACACCTCCATTCTATGACTTCATACACCTCCATTCTGTGACTTCACACAACTCCATTCTATGACTTCACACACCTCCATTCTGTGACTGCAAACACCTCCATTCTATGACTTCACACACCTCCATTGTGACTTCACACACCTCCATTCTATGAGTTCTCACCCCTCCATTCTGACTTCACAAACCTCCATTCTATGACTTCACAGACTTCGAATCTGTGACTTCACTCACCTCCACTCTATGACTTCACACTTCTCCATTCTATGACTTCCCACACCTCCTTTCTATGACTTCACCCACCCCCATTCTATGACTTCACACCTCCATTCTGACTTCACACACCTCCATTCTGTGACTTCACACACCTCCATTCTATGAGTTCACACACCTCCATTTTGACTTCACACAGCTCCATTCTATGACTTCACACACCTCCATTCTTACTTCAGAAACCTCCATTCTATGACTTCACACACCTCCATTCTATGAATTCACACACCTCCATTCTATGACTTCACACACCTCCATTCTATGTCTTCACACACCTCCATTGTGACTTCACACACGTCCATTCTATGAGTTCACACACCTCCATTGTGACTTCACACACGTCCATTCTATGAGTTCACACTCCTCCATTCTGACTTCACACAGCTCCATTCTGTGACTTCACATACCTCCATTCTATGACTTCACACACCTCCATTCTATGACTTCACATACCTCATTTCTGAGTTGACACACCTCCATTCTTTGACTTCACACACCTCCATTCTGACTTCACACACTTCCATTCTATGACTTCACACTCCTCCATTCTGACTTCACACAGCTCCATTCTGTGACTTCACACACCTCCATTCTATGACTTCACACACCTCCATTCTATGACTTCACATACCTCATTTCTGAGTTGACACACCTTCATTCTTTGACTTCACATACCTCCAATCTGACTTCATACACCTCCATTCTATGACTTCACACACCTCCATTCTATGACTTCACACACCTCCATTCTATGTCTTCACAAACCTCCATTGTGACTTCACACACGTCCATTCTATGAGTTCACACACCTCCATTGTGACTTCACACACGTCCTTTCTATGAGTTCACACACCTCCATTCTGACTTCACACACTTCCATTCTATGACTTCACACTCCTCCATTCTGACTTCACACAGCTCCATTCTGTGACTTCACACACCTCCATTCTATGATTTCACACACCTCCATTCTATGACTTCACATATTTCATTTCTGAGTTGACACACCTCCATTTTTGACTTCACTTACCTCCAATCTGACTTCATACACCTCCATTCTATGACTTCACACACATCCGTTCTGAGTTCACACACCTCCATTCTTTGACTTCACATAACTCTATTCTGACTTCACACACCAATGTATGACTTCACACACCACCATTCTGTGACTTCACACACTTCCATTGTGACTTTACACACCTCCATTCTACGAGTTCACAAACCTCCATTTTATGACTTCACAAACCTTCATTCTGACTTCACACACC
Organism: Megascapheus bottae; assembly: GCA_024803745.1. Lineage (NCBI taxonomy): Eukaryota > Metazoa > Chordata > Mammalia > Rodentia > Geomyidae > Megascapheus > Megascapheus bottae. The sequence goes on from JANJXV010001603.1 coordinate 32,078, forward strand.
TCCATTCTATGACTTCACAGACCTCGAATCTGTGACTTCACTCACCTCCACTCTATGACTTCACACTGCTCCATTCTATGACTTCCCACACCTCCTTTCTATGACTTCACCCACCTCTATTCTATGACTTCACACCTCCATTCTGACTTCAGATACCTCCATTCTGTGATTTCACACACCTCCATTTTATGACTTCACACACCTCCATTCTATGACTTCACACACCTTCATTCTTACTTCAGAAACATCCATTCTATGACCTCACACAACTCATTTTATGACATCACAAACCTCCATTCTGTGAATTCACACACCTCTATTCTGAGTTCACACAACTCCATTCGGTGACTTCACACACCTCCATTCTTACTTCACAAACCTCCATTCTATGACTTCACACACTTCCATTCTATGACTTCACACACCTCCATTCTGTGACTTCTCACACCTCCATTCTGAGTTCACACACTTCCATTATCTGACTTCACACACCTCCATTCCGTGACTTCACACACCTCCATTCTTACTTCACACACCTCCATTCTATGACTTCACACACTTCCATTCTAGGACTTCACACACCTCCATTCTGTGACTTAACACACCTCCATTCTTACTTCACACACGTCCATTCTATGACTTCACACACTTCCATTCTAGGACTTCACACACCTCCATTCTGTGACTTCACACACCTCCATCCTGAGTTCACACACCTCCATTCTGTGACTGCACACACCTCCATTCCGTGACTTCACACACCTCCATTCTGTGACTTCACACACCTCCATTCTATGCCTTCACACACCTCAAATCTATGACTTCACACATCTCCATTCTGTGACTTCACACACCTCCATTCTATGACTTCACACACCTCCATTCTGTGACTTCACACACCTCCATTCTATGACTTCACACACCTCCATTCTGTGACTGCAAACACCTCCATTCTATGACTTCACACACCTCCATTGTGACTTCACACACCTCCATTCTATGAGTTCTCACACCTCCATTCTGACTTCACAAACCTCCATTCTATGACTTCACAGACTTTGAATCTGTGACTTCACTCACTTCCATTCTATTACTTCACACTTCTCCATTCTATGACTTCCCACACCTCCTTTCTATGACTTCACCCACCCCCATTCTATGACTTCACACCTCCATTCTGACTTAAAACACCTCCATTCTGTGACTTCACACACCTCCATTCTATGAGTTCACACACCTCCATTTTGACTTCACACAGCTCCATTCTATGACTTCACACACCTCCATTCTTACTTCAGGAACCTCCATTCTATGACTTCACACACCTCCATTCTATGACTTCACACACCTCCATTCTATGACTTCACACACCTCCATTCTATGTGTTCACACACCTCCATTGTGACTTCACACACGTCCATTCTATGAGTTCACACACCTCCATTCTGACTTCACACACTTCCATTCTATGACTTCACACTCCTCCATTCTGACTTCACACAGCTCCATTCTGTGACTTCACACACCTCCATTCTATGACTTCACATACCTCATTTCTGAGTTGACACACCTCCACTCTTTGACTTCACATACCTCCAATCTGACTTCATACACCTCCATTCTATGACTTCACACACATCCATTCTGTGACTTCAAAAACCACCATTCTATGAATTCACACATCTCCATTGTGACTTCACACACCTGCATTCTATGAGTTCACACAGCTCCATTCTGACTTCACACAACTCCATTCTATGACTTCGTACACCTCTATTCTGACTTCACACCCCTCCATTCTGTGACTTCACAAACCTCCATTCTTTGACTTCACACCCCTACATTCTGTGCCTTCACACACCTCCACTCTGTGACTTTACACACCTCCATTCTGTGACTTCACACACCTCCCTTCTGTGACTTCACACACCTCCATTCTATGACTTCACACACCTCCGTTCTAAGACTTCACAAACCTCAATTCTATGACTTCACACACTTCCATTGTTTGACATCATACACCTCCATTCTTTGACATCACACACCTCCGTTCCATGAATTCACACACCTCCATTCAATGAGTTCACATACCTGCATTCCAAGAGTTCACACACCTTCATTCTTACTTCAGCAACATCCATTCTATGACTTCAGACACCTCCATTCTATTACTTCACACACCTTCATTCTTACTTCAGCAACAACCATTCTATGACTTCACACACCTCCATTCTATGACTTCACACACTTCCATTCTATGACTTCACACACCTCCATTCAGTGACTTCACACACCTCCACTCTGAGTTCACACACCTCCATTCTGTGTCTTCACACACCTCCATTCTGTGACTTCACACACCTCCTTCTATGACTTCACACACCTCCATTCTGTGATTTCACACACCTCAAATCCTAGTTCACACACCTCCATACTGTGACTTCACACACCTCCATTCTGTGACTTCACACACCTCCTCTCTGAGTTCACACACCTCCATTCTGTGTCCTCACACACTTCCATTCTGTGACTTCAGACACCTCCTTCTATGACTTCACACACCTTCATTCTGGGACTTCACACACCTCCATTCTATGACTTCACACACCTCCATTTTGACTTCACACACCTCCATTCTACGAGTTCACACACTTCCATTCTGCCTTCACCCACCTCCATTCTATGACTTCACTCAGCTCCATTCTGACTTCACAAACCTCCATTTGTGAATTCACACACCACAATTTTGACTTCACACACCTCCATTCTATGACTTCACACACCTCCATTCTATGACTTCAAACACCTCCATTCTCTGACTTCACACACCTCCATTCTTACTTCACACACCTCCATTCTATGCCTTCACACACTTCCATTCTAGAACTTCACACACCTCCATTCTGTGACTTCACACACCTATATTCTGAGTGCACTCACCTCCATTCTGTGACTTCACACACTTCAATTCCGTGACTTCACACACCTCCATTCTGTGACTTCACACACCTCCATTCTATGACTTCACACACCTCCATTCTATGACTTCACACACTTCCATTCTGTGACTTCACACACCTCCATTCTATGACTTCACACACCTCCATTCTGTGACTTCACACACCTACATTCTGACTTCACACACCTCCATTCTATGTCTTCACACACCTCCATTGTGACTTCACACACCTCCATTCTATGACTTCACAGACCTCGAATCTGTGACTTCACTCACCTCCACTCTATGACTTCACACTGCTCCATTCTATGACTTTCCACACCTCCTTTCTATGACTTCACCCACCTCTATTCTATGACTTCACACCTCCATTGTGACTTCAGATACCTCCATTCTGTGATTTCACACACCTCCATTTTATGACTTCACACACCTCCATTCTATGACTTCACACACCTTCATTCTTACTTCAGAAACATCCATTCTATGACCTCACACAACTCCATTTTATGACATCACCAACCTCCATTCTGTGAATTCACACACCTCTATTCTGAGTTCACACAACTGCATTCGGTGACTTCACACACCTCCATTCTTACTTCACAAACCTCCATTCTATGACTTCACACACTTCCATTCTATGACTTCACACACCTCCATTCTGTGACTTCTCACACCTCCATTCTGAGTTCACACACTTCCATTCTGTGACTTCACACACCTCCATTTCGTGACTTCACACACCTCCATTCTTACTTCACACACCTCCATTCTATGACTTCATACACTTCCATTCTAGGACTTCACACACCTCCATTCTGTGACTTAACGCACCTCCATTCTTACTTCACACACGTCCATTCTATGACTTCACACACTTCCATTCTTGGACTTCACACACCTCCATTCTGTGACTTCACACACCTCCATCCTGAGTTCACACACCTCCATTCTGTGACTTCACACACCTCCATTCCGTGACTTCACACACCTCCATTCTGTGACTTCACACACCTCCATTCTATGCCTTCACACACCTCAAATCTATGACTTCACACACCTCCATTCTATGACTTCACACACGTCCATTCTGTGACTTCACACACCTCCATTCTATGACTTCACACACCTCCATTCTGTGACTGCAAACAGCTCCATTCTATGACTTCACACACCTCCATGGTGACTTCACACACCTCCATTCTATGAGTTCTCACACCTCCATTCTGACTTCACAAACCTCCATTCTATGACTTCACAGACTTCGAATCTGTGACTTCACTCACTTCCACTCTATGACTTCACACTTCTCCATTCTATGACGTCCCACACCTCCTTTCTATGACTTCACCCACCCCCATTCTATGACTTCACACCTCCATTCTGACTTCACACACCTCCATTCTGTGACTTCACACACCTCCATTCTATGAGTTCACACACCTCCATTTTGACTTCACACAGCTCCATTCTATGACTTCACACACCACCATTCTTACTTCAGAAACCTCCATTCTATGACTTCACACACCTCCATTCTATGACTTCACACACCTCCATTCTATGACTTCACACACCTCCATTCTATGTCTTCACACACCTCCATTGTGACTTCACACACGTCCATTCTATGAGTTCACACACCTCCATTCTGACTTCACACACTTCCATTCTATGACTTCACACTCCTCCATTCTGACTTCACACAGCTCCATTCTGTGACTTCACACACCTCCATTCTATGACTTCACATACCTCATTTCTGAGTTGACACACCTCCATTGTGACTTCACACACATCCATTCTATGAGTTCACACACCTCCATTCTGACTTCACACACTTCCATTCTATGACTTCACACTCCTCCATTCTGACTTCACACAGCTCCATTCTGTGACTTCACACACCTCCATTCTTTGACTTCACATACCTCCAATCTGCCTTCATACACCTCCATTCTATGACTTCACACACATCCATTCTGTGACTTCAAAAACCAAATTCTATGAATTCACACATCTCCATTGTGACTTCACACACCTCCATTCTTTGACTTCACACCCCTACATTCTGTGCCTTCACACACCTCCACTCTGTGACTTTACACACCTCCATTCTGTGACTTCACACACCTCCCTTCTGTGACTTCACACACCTCCATTCTATGACTTCACACACCTCCGTTCTAAGACTTCACAAACCTCAATTCTATGACTTCACACACTTCCATTGTTTGACATCATACACCTCCATTCTTTGACATCACACACCTCCGTTCCATGAATTCACACACCTCCATTCAATGAGTTCACATACCTGCATTCCATGAGTTCACACACCTTCATTCTTACTTCAGCAACATCCATTCTATGACTTCAGACACCTCCATTCTATGACTTCACACACCTTCATTCTTACTTCAGCAACAACCATTCTATGACTTCACACACCTCCATTCTATGACTTCACACACTTCCATTCTATGACTTCACACACCTCCATTCAGTGACTTCACACACCTCCACTCTGAGTTCACACACCTCCATTCTGTGTCTTCACACACCTCCATTCTGTGACTTCACACACCTCCTTCTATGATTTCACACACCTCCATTCTGTGATTTCACACAACTCAAATCCTAGTTCACACACCTCCATACTGTGACTTCACACACCTCCATTCTGTGACTTCACACACCTCCTCTCTGAGTTCACACACCTCCATTCTGTGTCCTCACACACTTCCATTCTGTGACTTCAGACACCTCCTTCTATGACTTCACACACCTTCATTCTGGGACTTCACACACCTCCATTCTATGACTTCACACACCTCCATTTTGACTTCACACACCTCCATTCTACGAGTTCACACACTTCCATTCTGCCTTCACCCACCTCCATTCTATGACTTCACTCAGCTCCATTCTGACCTCACAAACCTCCATTTGTGAATTCACACACCACAATTTTGACTTCACACACTTCCATTCTAGGACTTCACACACCTCCATTCTGTGACTTCACACACCTCCATCCTGAGTTCACACACCTCCATTCTCTGACTTCACACACCTCCATTCCGTGACTTCACACACCTCCATTCTGTGACTTCACACACCTCCATTCTATGCCTTCACACACCTCAAATCTATGACTTCACACACCTCCATTCTGTGACTTCACACACCTCCATTCTATGACTTCACACACCTCCATTCTGTGACTTCACACACCTCCATTCTATGACTTCACACACCTCCATTCTGTGACTGCAAACACCTCCATTCTATGACTTCACACACCTCCATTGTGACTTCACACACCTCCATTCTATGAGTTCTCACACCTCCATTCTGACTTCAGAAACCTCCATTCTATGACTTCACACACCTCCATTCTATGACTTCACACACCTCCCTTCTATGACTTCACACACCTCCATTCTATGTCTTCACACACCTCCATTGTGACTGCACACACGTCCATTCTATGACTTCACAGACTTCGAATCTGTGACTTCATTCACCTCCACTCTATGACTTCACACTTCTCCATTCTATGACTTCCCACACCTCCTTTCTATGACTTCACCAACCCCCATTCTATGACTTCACACCTCCATTCTGACTTCACACACCTCCATTCTGTAACTTCACACACCTCCATTCTATGAGTTCACACACCTCCATTTTGACTTCACACAGCTCCATTCTATGACTTCACACACCTCCATTCTTACTTCAGAAACCTCCATTCTATGACTTCACACACCTCCATTCTATGACTTCACACACCTCCATTCTATGACTTCACACACCTCCATTCTATGTCTTCACACACCTCCATTGTGACTTCACACACGTCCATTCTATGAGTTCACACACCTCCATTGTGACTTCACACACGTCCATTCTATGAGTTCACACTCCTCCATTCTGACTTCACACAGCTCTATTCTGTGACTTCGCACACCTCCATTCTATGACTTCACACACCTCCATTCTATGACTTCACATACCTCATTTCTGAGTTGACACACCTCCATTGTGACTTCACACACATCCATTCTATGAGTTCACACACCTCCATTCTGACTTCACACACTTCCATTCTATGACTTCACACTCCTCCATTCTGACTTCACACAGCTCCATTCTGTGACTTCACACACCTCCATTCTATGACTTCACACACCTCCATTCTATGACTTCACATACCTCATTTCTGAGTTGACACACCTCCATTCTTTGACTTCACATACCTCCAATCTGACTTCATACACCTCCATTCTATGACTTCACACACCTCCATTCTATGACTTCACACACCCCCGTTCTATGTCTTCACACACCTCCATTGTGACTTCACACACGTCCATTCTATGAGTTCACACACCTCCATTGTGACTTCACACACGTCCTTTCTATGAGTTCACACACCTCCATTCTGACTTCACACACTTCCATTCTATGACTTCACACTCCTCCATTCTGACTTCACACAGCTCCATTCTGTGACTTCACACACCTCCATTCTATGATTTCACACACCTCCATTCTATGACTTCACATATTTCATTTCTGAGTTGACACACCTCCATTTTTGACTTCAGTTACCTCCAATCTGACTTCATACACCTTCATTCTATGACTTCACACACATCCGTTCTGAGTTCACACACCTCCATTCTTTGACTTCACATAACTCTATTCTGACTTCACACACCAATGTATGACTTCACACACCTCCATTCTATGACTTCACACACTTCCATTGTGACGTTACACACCTCCATTCTACGAGTTCACAAACCTCCATTTTATGACTTCACAAACCTTCATTCTGACTTCACACACCTCCATTCTATGACTTCACAGACCTCGAATCTGTGACTTCACTCACCTCCACTCTATGACTTCACACTGCTCCATTCTATGACTTCCCACACCTCCTTTCTATGACTTCACCCACCTCTATTCTATGACTTCACACCTCCATTCTGACTTCAGATACCTCCATTCTGTGATTTCACACACCTCCATTCTATGACTTCACACACCTTCATTCTTACTTCAGAAACATCCATTCTATGACCTCACACAACTCCATTTTATGACATCACAAACCTCCATTCTGTGAATTCACACACCTCTATTCTGAGTTCACACAACTACATTCGGTGACTTCACACACCTCCATTCTTACTTCACAAACCTCCATTCTATGACTTCACACACTTCCATTCTATGACTTCAAACACCTCCATTCTGTGACTTCTCACACCTCCATTCTGAGTTCACACACTTCCATTCTCTGACTTCACACACCTCCATTCCGTGACTTCACACACCTCCATTCTTACTTCACACACCTCCATTCTATGACTTCACACACTTCCATTCTAGGACTTCACACACCTCCATTCTGTGACTTAACACACCTCCATTCTTACTTCACACACGTCCATTCTATGACTTCACACACTTCCATTCTAGGACTTCACACACCTCCATTCTGTGACTTCACACACCTCCATCCTGAGTTCACACACCTCCATTCTGTGACTTCACACACCTCCATTCCCTGACTTCACACACCTCCATTCTGTGACTTCACACACCTCCATTCTATGCCTTCACACACCTCAAATCTATGACTTCACACACCTCCATTCTGTGACTTCACACACCTCCATTCTATGACTTCACACACCTCCATTCTGTGACTTCACACACCTCCATTCTATGACTTCACACACCTCCATTCTGTGACTGCAAACACCTCCATTCTATGACTTCACACACCTCCGTTGTGACTTCACACACCTCCATTCTATGAGTTCTCACACCTCCATTCTGACTTCACAAACCTCCATTCTATGACTTCACAGACTTTGAATCTGTGACTTCACTCACTTCCACTCTATTACCTCACACTTCTCCATTCTATGACTTCCCACACCTCCTTTCTATGACTTCACCCACCCCCATTCTATGACTTCACACCTCCATTCTGACTTCACACACCTCCATTCTGTGACTTCACACACCTACATTCTATGAGTTCACACACCTCCATTTTGACTTCACACAGCTCCATTCTATGACTTCACACACCTCCATTCTTACTTCAGAAACCTCCATTCTATGACTTCACACACCTCCATTCTATGACTTCACACACCTCCATTCTATGTGTTCACACACCTCCATTGTGACTTCACACACGTCCATTCTATGAGTTCACACACCTCCATTCTGACTTCACACACTTCCATTCTATGACTTCACACTCCTCCATTCTGACTTCACACAGCTCCATTCTGTGACTTCACACACCTCCATTCTATGACTTCACATACCTCATTTCTGAGTTGACACACCTCCATTCTTTGACTTCACATACCTCCAATCTGACTTCATACACCTCCATTCTATGACTTCACACACATCCATTCTGTGACTTCAAAAACCACCATTCTATGAATTCACACATCTCCATTGTGACTTCACACACCTCCATTCTTTGACTTCACACCCCTACATTCTGTGCCTTCACACACCTCCACTCTGTGACTTTACACACCTCCATTCTGTGACTTCACACACCTCCCTTCTGTGACTTCACACACCTCCATTCTATGACTTCACACACCTCCGTTCTAAGACTTCACAAACCTCAATTCTATGACTTCACACACTTCCATTGTTTGACATCATACACCTCCATTCTTTGACATCACACACCTCCGTTCCATGAATTCACACACCTCCATTCAATGAGTTCACATACCTGCATTCCATGAGTTCACACACCTTCATTCTTACTTCAGCAACATCCATTCTATGACTTCAGACACCTCCATTCTATGACTTCACACACCTTCATTCTTACTTCAGCAACAACCATTCTATGACTTCACACACCTCCATTCTATGACTTCACACACTTCCATTCTATGACTTCACACACCTCCATTCAGTGACTTCACACACCTCCACTCTGAGTTCACACACCTCCATTCTGTGTCTTCACACACCTCCATTCTGTGACTTCACACACCTCCTTCTATGACTTCACACACCTCCATTCTGTGATTTCACACACCTCAAATCCTAGTTCACACACCTCCATACTGTGACTTCACACACCTCCATTCTGTGACTTCACACACCTCCTCTCTGAGTTCACACACCTCCATTCTGTGTCCTCACACACTTCCATTCTGTGACTTCAGACACCTCCTTCTATGACTTCACACACCTTCATTCTGGGACTTCACACACCTCCATTCTATGACTTCACACACCTCCATTTTGACTTCACACACCTCCATTCTACGAGTTCACACACTTCCATTCTGCCTTCACCCACCTCCATTCTATGACTTCACTCAGCTCCATTCTGACTTCACAAACCTCCATTTGTGAATTCACACACCACAATTTTGACTTCACACACTTCCATTCTAGGACTTCACACACCTCCATTCTGTGACTTCACACACCTCCATCCTGAGTTCACACACCTCCATTTTCTGACTTCACACACCTCCATTCCGTGACTTCACACACCTCCATTCTGTGACTTCACACACCTCCATTCTATGCCTTCACACACCTCAAATCTATGACTTCACACACCTCCATTCTGTGACTTCACACACCTCCATTCTATGACTTCACACACCTCCATTCTGTGACTTCACACACCTCCATTCTATGACTTCACACACCTCCATTCTGTGACTGCAAACACCTCCATTCTATGACTTCACACACCTCCATTGTGACTTCACACACCTCCATTCTATGAGTTCTCACACCTCCATTCTGACTTCACAAACCTCCATTCTATGACTTCACAGACTTCGAATCTGTGACTTCATTCACCTCCACTCTATGACTTCACACTTCTCCATTCTATGACTTCCCACACCTCCTTTCTATGACTTCACCCACCCGCATTCTATGACTTCACACCTCCATTCTGACTTCACACACCTCCATTCTGTGACTTCACACACCTCCATTCTATGAGTTCACACACCTCCATTTTGACTTCACACAGCTCCACTCTATGACTTCACACACTTCCATTCTTACTTCAGAAACCTCCATTCTATGACTTCACACACCTCCATTCTATGACTTCACACACCTCCATTCTATGACTTCACACACCTCCATTCTATGTCTTCACACACCTCCATTGTGACTTCACACACGTCCATTCTATGAGTTCACACACCTCCATTCTGACTTCACACACTTCCATTCTATGACTTCACACTCCTCCATTCTGACTTCACACAGCTCCATTCTGTGACTTCACACACCTCCATTCTATGACTTCACATACCTCATTTCTGAGTTGACACACCTCCACTCTTTGACTTCACATACCTCCAATCTGACTTCATACACCTCCATTCTATGACTTCACACACATCCATTCTGTGACTTCAAAAACCACCATTCTATGAATTCACACATCTCCATTGTGACTTCACACACCTCCATTCTATGAGTTCACACAGCTCCATTCTGACTTCACACAACTCCATTCTATGACTTCGTACACCTCTATTCTGACTTCACACCCCTCCATTCTGTGACTTCACATACCTCCATTCTTTGACTTCACACCCCTACATTCTGTGCCTTCACACACCTCCACTCTGTGACTTTACACACCTCCATTCTGTGACTTCACACACCTCCCTTCTGTGACTTCACACACCTCCATTCTATGACTTCACACACCTCCGTTCTAAGACTTCACAAACCTCAATTCTATGACTTCACACACTTCCATTGTTTGACATCATACACCTCCATTCTTTGACATCACACACCTCCGTTCCATGAATTCACACACCTCCATTCAATGAGTTCACATACCTGCATTCCAAGAGTTCACACACCTTCATTCTTACTTCAGCAACATCCATTCTATGACTTCAGACACCTCCATTCTATGACTTCACACACCTTCATTCTTACTTCAGCAACAACCATTCTATGACTTCACACACCTCCATTCTATGACTTCACACACTTCCATTCTATGACTTCACACACCTCCATTCAGTGACTTCACACACCTCCACTCTGAGTTCACACACCTCCATTCTGTGTCTTCACACACCTCCATTCTGTGACTTCACACACCTCCTTCTATGACTTCACACACCTCCATTCTGTGATTTCACACACCTCAAATCCTAGTTCACACACCTCCATACTGTGACTTCACACACCTCCATTCTGTGACTTCACACACCTCCTCTCTGAGTTCACACACCTCCATTCTGTGTCCTCACACACTTCCATTCTGTGACTTCAGACACCTCCTTCTATGACTTCACACACCTTCATTCTGGGACTTCACACACCTCCATTCTATGACTTCACACACCTCCATTTTGACTTCACACACCTCCATTCTACGAGTTCACACACTTCCATTCTGCCTTCAGCCACCTCCATTCTATGACTTCACTCAGCTCCATTCTGACTTCACAAACCTCCATTCGTGAATTCACACACCACAATTTTGACTTCACACACCTCCATTCTATGACTTCACACACCTCCATTCTATGACTTCAAACACCTCCATTCTCTGACTTCACACACCTCCATTCTTACTTCACACACCTCCATTCTATGCCTTCACACACTTCCATTCTAGAACTTCACACACCTCCATTCTGTGACTTCACACACCTATATTCTGAGTGCACTCACCTCCATTCTGTGACTTCACACACTTCAATTCCGTGACTTCACACACCTCCATTCTGTGACTTCACACACCTCCATTCTATGACTTCACACACCTCCATTCTATGACTTCACACACTTCCATTCTGTGACTTCACACACCTCCATTCTATGACTTCACACACCTCCATTCTGTGACTTCACACACCTACATTCTGACTTCACACACCTCCTTTCTATGACTTCACACACCTCCATTCTGTGACTTCAAACACCTCCATTCTATGACTTCACACACCTCCATTATGTCTTCACACACCTCCATTCTATGAGTTCACACACCTCCATTCTGACTTCACAAACCTCCATTCTATGACTTCACAGACTTCGAATCTGTGAATTCACTCACCTCCACTCTATGACTTCACACTTCTCCATTCTCTGACTTCCTACACCTACTTTCTATGGCTTCACCCACACCCATTCTATGATTTCACACCTCCATTCTGACTTCACACACCTCCATTCTGTGACTTCACACACCTCCATTCTGTGAGTTCACACACCTCCATTTTGACTTCACAAACCTCCATTCTATTACTTCACACACCTTCATTCTTACTTTAGAAGCATTCATTCTATGACTTCACACACCTCCATTCTATGACTTCACACACCTCCATTCTATGACTTCACACGCCTCCATTCTGTGACTTCAAACACCTCCATTCTATGTCTTCACACACCTCCATTGTGACTTCACACACGTCCATTCTATGAGTTCACACACCTCCATTCTGACTTCACACACTTCCATTCTATGACTTCACACTCCTCCATTCCATGACTTCACACTCCTCCATTCTGTGAATTCACAAAATCCATTCTATGATTTCACACATCTCCATACTATGACTTCGCACACCACCATCTATGACTTCACACACCTGCATTCTGAGTTCACACACCTCCATTCTTTGACTTCACATAACTGTATTCTGACTTCACACACCAATGTATGACTTCACACACCTCCATTCTGTGACTTCACACACTTCCATTGTGACGTCACACACCTCCATTCTACGAGTTCACAAACCTCCATTTTATGACTTCACACACCTCCATTCTGACTTCACACACCTCCATTCTATGACTTCACAGACCTCAAATCTGTGACTTCACTCACCTCCACTCTATGACTTCACACTGCTCCATTCTATGACTTCCCACACCTCCTTTCTATGACTTCACCCACCTCTATTCTATGACTTCACACCTCCATTCTGACTTCAGATACCTCCATTCTGTGACTTCACACACCTCCATTCTATGACTTCACACACCTCCATTCTATGACTTCACACACCTTCATTCTTACTTCAGAAACATCCATTCTATGACCTCACACAACTCCATTTTATGACATCACAAACCTCCATTCTGTGAATTCACACACCTCTATTCTGAGTTCACAAAACTCCATTCGGTGATTTCACACACCTCCATTCTTACTTCACAAACCTCCATTCTATGACTTCACACACTTCCATTCTATGACTTCACACACCTCCATTCTGTGACTTCTCACACCTCCATTCTGAGTTCACACACTTCCATTCTGTGACTTCACACACCTCCATTCCGTGACTTCACACACCTCCATTCTTACTTCACACACCTCCATTCTATGACTTCACACACTTCCATTCTAGGACTTCACACACCTCCATTCTGAGACTTAACACACCTCCATTCTTACTTCACACACGTCCATTCTATGACTTCACACACTTCCATTCTAGGACTTCACACACCTCCATTCTGTGACTTCACACACCTGCATCCTGAGTTCACACACCTCCATTCTGTGACTTCACACACCTCCATTCCGTGACTTCACACACCTCCATTCTGTGACTTCACACACCTCCATTCTATGCCTTCACACACCACAAATCTATGACTTCACACACCTCCATTCTGTGACTTCACACACCTCCATTCTATGACTTCACACACCTCCATTCTGTGACTTCACACACCTCCATTCTATGACTTCACACACCTCCATTCTGTGACTGCAAACACCTCCATTTTTTGACTTCACACACCTCCATTGTGACTTCACACACCTCCATTCTATGAGTTCTCACACCTCCATTCTGACTTCACAAACCTCCATTCTATGACTTCACAGACTTCGAATCTGTGACTTCACTCACCTCCACTCTATGACTTCACACTTCTCCATTCTATGACTTCCCACACCTCCTTTCTATGACTTCACCCACCCCCATTCTATGACTTCACACCTCCATTCTGACTTCACACACCTCCATTCTGTGACTTCACACACCTCCATTCTATGAGTTCACACACCTCCATTTTGACTTCACACAGCTCCATTCTATGACTTCACACACCTCCATTCTTACTTCAGAAACCTCCATTCTATGACTTCACACAACTCCATTCTATGACTTCACACACCTCCATTCTATGACTTCACACACCTCCATTCTATGTCTTCACACACATCCATTGTGACTTCACACACGTCCATTCTATGAGTTCACACACCTCCATTGTGACTTAACACACGTCCATTCTATGAGTTCACACTCCTCCATTCTGACTTCACACAGCTCCATTCTGTGACTTCACACACCTCCATTCTATGACTTCAGAAACCTCCATTCTATGACTTCACATACATCATTTCTGAGTTGACACACCTCCATTGTGACTTCACACACATCCATTCTATGAGTTCACACACCTCCATTCTGACTTCACACACTTCCATTCTATGACTTCACACTCCTCCATTCTGACTTCACACAGCTCCATTCTGTGACTTCACACACGTCCATTCTATGACTTCACACACCTCCATTCTATGACTTCACATACCTCATTTCTGAGTTGACACACCTCCATTCTTTGACTTCACATACCTCCAATCTGACTTCATACACCTCCATTCTATGACTTCACACACCTCCATTCTATGACTTCACACACCTCCATTCTATGTCTTCACACACCTCCATTGTGACTTCACACACGTCCATTCTATGAGTTCACACACCTCCATTGTGACTTCACACACGTCCTTTCTATGAGTTCACACACCTCCATTCTGACTTCACACACTTCCATTCTATGACTTCACACTCCTCCATTCTGACTTCACACAGCTCCATTCTGTGACTTCACACACCTCCATTCTATGACTTCACACACCTCCATTCTATGACTTCACATATTTCATTTCTGATTTGACACACCTCCATTCTTTGACTTCACTTACCTCCAATCTGACTTCATACACCTCCATTCTATGACTTCACACACATCCATTCTGAGTTCACACACCTCCATTCTTTGACTTCACATAACTCTATTCTGACTTCACACACCAATGTATGACTTCACACACCACCATTCTGTGACTTCACACACTTCCATTGTTATGTCACACACCTCCATTCTACGAGTTCACAAACCTCCACTTTATGACTTCACAAACCTCCATTCTGACTTCACACACCTCCATTCTATGACTTCACAGACCTCGAATCTGTGACTTCACTCACCTCCACTCTATGACTTCACACTGATCCATTCTATGACTTCCCACACCTCCTTTCTATGACTTCACCCACCTCTATTCTATGACTTCACACCTCCATTCTGACTTCAGATACCTCCATTCTGTGACTTCACACACCTCCATTTTATGACTTCACACACCTCCATTCTATGACTTCTCACACCTTCATTCTTACTTCAGAAACATCCATTCTATGACCTCACACAACTCCATTTTATGACATCACAAACCTCCATTCTGTGAATTCACACACCTCTATTCTGAGTTCACACAACTCCATTCGGTGACTTCACACACCTCCATTCTTACTTCACAAACCTCCATTCTATGACTTCACACACTTCCATTCTGTGACTTCACACACCTCCATTCCGTGACTTCACACACCTCCATTCTTACTTCACACACGTCCATTCTATGACTTCACACACTTCCATTCTAGGACTTCACACACCTCCATTCTGTGACTTCTCACACCTCCATTCTGAGTTCACACACTTCCATTCTGTGACTTCACACACCTCCATCCTGAGTTCACACACCTCCATTCTGTGACTTCACACACCTCCATTCCGTGACTTCACACACCTCCATTCTGTGACTTCACACACCTCCATTCTATGCCTTCACACACCTCAAATCTATGACTTCACACACCTCCATTATGTGACTTCACACACCTCCATTCTATGACTTCACACACCTCCATTCTGTGACTTCACACACCTCCATTCTATGATTTCACACAGCTCCATTCTGTGACTGCAAACACCTCCATTCTATGACTTCACACACCTCCATTGTGACTTCACACACCTCCATTCTATGAGTTCTCACACCTCCATTCTGACTTCACACACCTCCATTCTATGACTTCACAGACTTCGAATCTGTGACTTCACTCACTTCCACTCTATGACTTCACACTTCTCCATTCTATGACTTCCCACACCTCCTTTCTATGACTTCTTCCACCCCCATTCTATGACTTCACACCTCCATTCTGACTTCACACACCTCCATTCTGTGTCTTCACACACCTCCATTCTATGAGTTCACACACCTCCATTTTGACTTCACACAGCTCCATTCTATGACTTCACACACCTCCATTCTTACTTCAGAAACCTCCATTCTATGACTTCACACACCTCCATTCTATGACTTCACACACCTCCATTCTATGACTTCACACACCTCCATTCTATGTCTTCACACACCTCCATTGTGACTTCACACACGTCCATTCTATGAGTTCACACACCTCCATTCTGACTTCACACACTTCCATTCTATGACTTCACACTCCTCCATTCTGACTTCACACAGCTCCATTCTGTGACTTCACACACCTCCATTCTGTGACTTCACACACCTATATTCTGACTTCACACACCTCCATTCTATGACTTCACACATCTCCATTCTGTGACTTCAAACACCTCCATTCTATGACTTCACACACCTCCATTATGTCTTCACACACCTCCATTCTATGAGTTCACACACCTCCATTCTGACTTCACAAACCTCCATTCTATGACTTCACAGACTTCGAATCTGTGACTTCACTCACCTCCACTCTATGACTTCACACTTCTCCATTCTCTGACTTCCTACACCTACTTTCTATGACTTCACCCACACCCATTCTATGATTTCACACCTCCATTCTGACTTCACACACCTCCATTCTGTGACTTCACACACCTCCATTCTGTGAGTTCACACACCTCCATTTTGACATCACAAACCTCCATTCTATTACTTCACACACCTTCATTCTTACTTCAGAAGCATTCATTCTATGACTTCACACACCTCCATTCTATGGCTTCACACACACCCATTCTATGACTTCACACGCCTCCATTCTGTGACTTCAAACACCTCCATTCTATGTCTTCACACACCTCCATTGTGACTTCACACACGTCCATTCTATGAGTTCACACACCTCCATTCTGACTTCACACACTTCCATTCTATGACTTCACACTCCTCCATTCCATGACTTCACACTCCTCCATTCTGTGAATTCACAAAATCCATTCTATGATTTCACACATCTCCATACCATGACTTCGCACACCACCATCTATGACTTCACACACCTCCATTCTGAGTTCACACACCTCCATTCTTTGACTTCACATAACTGTATTCTGACTTCACACACCAATGTATGACTTCACACACCTCCATTCTGTGACTTCACACACTTCCATTGTGACGTCACACACCTCCATTCTACGAGTTCACAAACCTCCATTTTATGACTTCACAAACATCCATTCTGACTTCACACACCTCCATTCTATGACTTCACAGTCCTCCAATCTGTGACTTCACTCACCTCCACTCTATGACTTCACACTGCTCCATTCTATGACTTCCCACACCTCCTTTCTATGACTTCACCCACCTCTATTCTATGACTTCACACATC
Source organism: Megascapheus bottae (assembly GCA_024803745.1). NCBI lineage: Eukaryota > Metazoa > Chordata > Mammalia > Rodentia > Geomyidae > Megascapheus > Megascapheus bottae. Next base: position 50,840 of record JANJXV010001603.1, read on the forward strand.
CATTCTGACTTCAGATACCTCCATTCTGTGACTTCACACACCTCCATTCTATGACTTCACACACCTCCATTCTATGACTTCACACACCTTCATTCTTACTTCAGAAACATCCATTCTATGACCTCACACAACTCCATTTTATGACATCACAAACCTCCATTCTTTGAATTCACACACCTCTATTCTGAGTTCACAAAACTCCATTCGGTGACTTCACACACCTCCATTCTTACTTCACAAACCTCCATTCTATGACTTCACACACTTCCATTCTATGACTTCACACACCTCCATTCTGTGACTTCTCACACCTCCATTCTGAGTTCACACACTTCCATTCTGTGACTTCACACACCTCCATTCCGTGACTTCACACACCTCCATTCTTACTTCACACACCTCCATTCTATGACTTCACACACTTCCATTCTAGGACTTCACACACCTCCATTCTGAGACTTAACACACCTCCATTCTTACTTCACACACGTCCATTCTATGACTTCACACACTTCCATTCTAGGACTTCACACACCTCCATTCTGTGACTTCACACACCTCCATCCTGAGTTCACACACCTCCATTCTGTGACTTCACACACCTCCATTCCGTGACTTCACACACCTCCATTCTGTGACTTCACACACCTCCATTCTATGCCTTCACACACCTCAAATCTATGACTTCACACACCTCCATTCTGTGACTTCACACACCTCCATTCTATGACTTCACACACCTCCATTCTGTGACTTCACACACCTCCATTCTATGACTTCACACACCTCCATTCTATGACTTCACATACCTCATTTCTGAGTTGACACACCTCCATTCTTTGACTTCACATACCTCCAATCTGACTTCATACACCTCCATTCTATGACTTCACACACCTCCATTCTATGACTTCACACACCTCCATTCTATGTCTTCACACACCTCCATTGTGACTTCACACACGTCCATTCTATGAGTTCACACACCTCCATTGGGACTTCACACACGTCCTTTCTATGAGTTCACACACCTCCATTCTGACTTCACACACTTCCATTCTATGACTTCACACTCCTCCATTCTGACTTCACACAGCTCCATTGTGTGACTTCACACACCTCCATTCTATGACTTCACACACCTCCATTCTATGACTTCACATATTTCATTTCTGAGTTGACACACCTCCATTCTTTGACTTCACATACCTCCAATCTGACTTCATACACCTCCATTCTATGACTTCACACACCTCCATTCTATGACTTCACACACCTCCATTCTATGTCTTCACACACCTCCATTGTGACTTCACACACGTCCATTCTATGAGTTCACACACCTCCATTGTGACTTCACACACGTCCTTTCTATGAGTTCACACACCTCCATTCTGACTTCACACACTTCCATTCTATGACTTCACACTCCTCCATTCTGTGACTTCTCACACCACCATTCTGAGTTCACACACTTCCATTCTCTGACTTCACACACCTCCATTCCGTGACTTCACACACCTCCATTCTTACTTCACACACCTCCATTCTATGACTTCACACACTTCCATTCTAGGACTTCACACACCTCCATTCTGAGACTTAACACACCTCCATTCTTACTTCACACACGTCCATTCTATGACTTCACACACTTCCATTCTAGGACTTCACACACCTCCATTCTGTGACTTCACACACCTGCATCCTGAGTTCACACACCTCCATTCTGTGACTTCACACACCTCCATTCCGTGACTTCACACACCTCCATTCTGTGACTTCACACACCTCCATTCTATGCCTTCACACACCACAAATCTATGACTTCACACACCTCCATTCTGTGACTTCACACACCTCCATTCTATGACTTCACACACCTCCATTCTGTGACTTCACACACCTCCATTCTATGACTTCACACACCTCCATTCTGTGACTGCAAACACCTCCATTCTTTGACTTCACACACCTCCATTGTGACTTCACACACCTCCATTCTATGAGTTCTCACACCTCCATTCTGACTTCACAAACCTCCATTCTATGACTTCACAGACTTCGAATCTGTGACTTCACTCACCTCCACTCTATGACTTCACACTTCTCCATTCTATGACTTCCCACACCTCCTTTCTATGACTTCACCCACCCCCATTCTATGACTTCACACCTCCATTCTGACTTCACACACCTCCATTCTGTGACTTCACACACCTCCATTCTATGAGTTCACACACCTCCATTTTGACTTCACACAGCTCCATTCTATGACTTCACACACCTCCATTCTTACTTCAAAAACCTCCATTCTATGACTTCACACAACTCCATTCTATGACTTCACACACCTCCATTCTATGACTTCACACACCTCCATTCTATGTCTTCACACACATCCATTGTAACTTCACACACGTCCATTCTATGAGTTCACACACCTCCATTGTGACTTCACACACGTCCATTCTATGAGTTCACACTCCTCCATTCTGACTTCACACAGCTCCATTCTGTGACTTCACACACCTCCATTCTATGACTTCACACACCTCCATTCTATGACTTCACATACCTCATTTCTGAGTTGACACACCTCCATTGTGACTTCACACACATCCATTCTATGAGTTCACACACCTCCATTCTGACTTCACACACTTCCATTCTATGACTTCACACTCCTCCATTCTGACTTCACACAGCTCCATTCTGTGACTTCACACACCTCCATTCTATGACTTCACATACCTCATTTCTGAGTTGACACACCTCCATTCTTTGACTTCACATACCTCCAATCTGACTTCATACACCTCCATTCTATGACTTCACACACCTCCATTCTATGACTTCACACACCTCCATTCTATGTCTTCACACACCTCCATTGTGACTTCACACACGTCCATTCTATGAGTTCACACACCTCCATTGTGACTTCACACACGTCCTTTCTATGAGTTCACACACCTCCATTCTGACTTCACACACTTGCATTCTATGACTTCACACTCCTCCATTCTGATTTCACACAGCTCCATTCTGTGACTTCACACACCTCCATTCTATGACTTCACACACCTCCATTCTATGACTTCACATATTTCATTTCTGAGTTGACACACCTCCATTCTTTGACTTCACTTACCTCCAATCTGACTTCATACACCTCCATTCTATGACTTCACACACATCCATTCTGAGTTCACACACCTCCATTCTTTGACTTCACATAACTCTATTCTGATTTCACACACCAATGTATGACTTCACACACCACCATTCTGTGACTTCACACACTTCCATTGTGATGTCACACACCTCCATTCTACGAGTTCACAAACCTCCACTTTATGACTTCACAAACCTCCATTCTGACTTCACACACCTCCATTCTATGACTTCACAGACCTCGAATCTGTGACTTCACTCACCTCCACTCTATGACTTCACACTGCTCCATTCTATGACTTCCCACACCTCCTTTCTATGACTTCACCCACCTCTATTCTATGACTTCACACCTCCATTCTGACTTCAGATACCTCCATTCTGTGACTTCACACACCTCCATTTTATGACTTCACACACCTGCATTCTATGACTTCTCACACCTTCATTCTTACTTCAGAAACATCCATTCTATGACCTCACACAACTCCATTTTATGACATCACAAACCTCCATTCTGTGAATTCACACACCTCTATTCTGAGTTCACACAACTCCATTCGGTGACTTCACACACCTCCATTCTTACTTCACAAACCTCCATTCTATGACTTCACACACTTCCATTCTGTGACTTCACACACCTCCATTCCGTGACTTCACACACCTCCATTCTTACTTCACACACGTCCATTCTATGACTTCACACACTTCCATTCTAGGACTTCACACACCTCCATTCTGTGACTTCTCACACCTCCATTCTGAGTTCACACACTTCCATTCTGTGACTTCACACACCTCCATCCTGAGTTCACACACCTCCATTCTGTGACTTCACACACCTCCATTCCGTGACTTCACATACCTCCATTCTGTGACTTCACACACCTCCATTCTATGCCTTCAGACACCTCAAATCTATGACTTCACACACCTCCATTATGTGACTTCACACACCTCCATTCTATGACTTCACACACCTCCATTCTGTGACTTCACACACCTCCATTCTATGATTTCACACAGCTCCATTCTGTGACTGCAAACACCTCCATTCTATGACTTCACACACCTCCATTGTGACTTCACACACCTCCATTCTATGAGTTCTCACACCTCCATTCTGACTTCACACACCTCCATTCTATGACTTCACAGACTTCGAATCTGTGACTTCACTCACTTCCACTCTATGACTTCACACTTCCCCATTCTATGACTTCCCACACCTCCTTTCTATGACTTCTTCCACCCCCATTCTATGACTTCACACCTCCATTCTGACTTCACACACCTCCATTCTGTGACTTCACACACCTCCATTCTATGAGTTCACACACCTCCATTCTTACTTCAGAAACCTCCATTCTATGACTTCACACACCTCCATTCTATGACTTCACACACCTCCATTCTATGTCTTCACACACCTCCATTCTATGTCTTCACACACCTCCATTATGACTTCACACACGTCCATTCTATGAGTTCACACACCTCCATTCTGACTTCACACACTTCCATTCTATGACTTCACACTCCTCCATTCTGACTTCACACAGCTCCATTCTGTGACTTCACACACCTCCATTCTGTGACTTCACACACCTATATTCTGACTTCACACACCTCCATTCTATGACTTCACACATCTCCATTCTGTGACTTCAAACACCTCCATTCTATGACTTCACACACCTCCATTATGTCTTCACACACCTCCATTCTATGAGTTCACACACCTCCATTCTGACTTCACAAACCTCCATTCTATGACTTCACAGACTTCGAATCTGTGACTTCACTCAGCTCCACTCTATGACTTCACACTTCTCCATTCTCTGACTTCCTACACCTACTTTCTATGACTTCACCCACACCCATTCTATGATTTCACACCTCCATTCTGACTTCACACACCTCCATTCTGTGACTTCACACACCTCCATTCTGTGAGTTCACACACCTCCATTTTGACATCACAAACCTCCATTCTATTACTTCACACACCTTCATTCTTACTTCAGAAGCATTCATTCTATGACTTCACACACCTCCATTCTATGACTTCACACACCTCCATTCTATGACTTCACACGCCTCCATTCTGTGACTTCAAACACCTCCATTCTATGTCTTCACAGACCTCCATTGTGACTTCACACACGTCCATTCTATGAGTTCACACACCTCCATTCTGACTTCACACACTTCCATTCTATGACTTCACACTCCTCCATTCCATGACTTCACACTCCTCCATTCTGTGAATTCACAAAATCCATTCTATGATTTCACACATCTCCATACTATGACTTCGCACACCACCATCTATGACTTCACACACCTCCATTCTGAGTTCACACACCTCCATTCTTTGACTTCACATAACTGTATTGTGACTTCACACACCAATGTATGACTTCACACACCTCCATTCTGTGACTTCACACACTTCCATTGTGACGTCACACACCTCCATTCTACGAGTTCACAAACCTCCATTTTATGACTTCACAAACCTCCATTCTGACTTCACACACCTCCATTCTATGACTTCACAGTCCTCCAATCTGTGACTTCACTCACCTCCACTCTATGACTTCACACTGCTCCATTCTATGACTTCCCACACCTCCTTTCTATGACTTCACCCACCTCTATTCTATGACTTCACACCTCCATTCTGACTTCAGATACCTCCATTCTGTGACTTCACACACCTCCATTCTGTGACTTCTCACACCTCCATTCTGAGTTCACACACTTCCATTCTCTGACTTCACACACCTCCATTCCGTGACTTCACACACCTCCATTCTTACTTCACACACCTCCATTCTATGACTTCACACACTTCCATTCTAGGACTTCACACACCTCCATTCTGAGACTTAACACACCTCCATTCTTACTTCACACACGTCCATTCTATGACTTCACACACTTCCATTCTAGGACTTCACACACCTCCATTCTGTGACTTCACACACCTGCATCCTGAGTTCACACACCTCCATTGTGTGACTTCACACACCTCCATTCCGTGACTTCACACACCTCCATTCTGTGACTTCACACACCTCCATTCTATGCCTTCACACACCACAAATCTATGACTTCACACACCTCCATTCTGTGACTTCACACACCTCCATTCTATGACTTCACACACCTCCATTCTGTGACTTCACACACCTCCATTCTATGACTTCACACACCTCCATTCTGTGACTGCAAACACCTCCATTCTTTGACTTCACACACCTCCATTGTGACTTCACACACCTCCATTCTATGAGTTCTCACACCTCCATTCTGACTTCACAAACCTCCATTCTATGACTTCACAGACTTCGAATCTGTGACTTCACTCACCTCCACTCTATGACTTCACACTTCTCCATTCTATGACTTCCCACACCTCCTTTCTATGACTTCACCCACCCCCATTCTATGACTTCACACCTCCATTCTGACTTCACACACCTCCATTCTATGAGTTCACACACCTCCATTTTGACTTCACACAGCTCCATTCTATGACTTCACACACCTCCATTCTTACTTCAAAAACCTCCATTCTATGACTTCACACAACTCCATTCTATGACTTCACACAGCTCCATTCTATGACTTCACACACCTCCATTCTATGTCTTCACACACATCCATTGTGACTTCACACACGTCCATTCTATGAGTTCACACACCTCCATTGTGACTTCACACACGTCCATTCTATGAGTTCACACTCCTCCATTCTGACTTCACACAGCTCCATTCTGTGACTTCACACACCTCCATTCTATGACTTCACACACCTCCATTCTATGACTTCACATACCTCATTTCTGAGTTGACACACCTCCATTGTGACTTCACACACATCCATTCTATGAGTTCACACACCTCCATTCTGACTTCACACACTTCCATTCTATGACTTCACACTCCTCCATTGTGACTTCACACACGTCCATTCTATGAGTTCACACACCTCCATTGTGACTTCACACACGTCCTTTCTATGAGTTCACACACCTCCATTCTGACTTCACACACTTCCATTCTATGACTTCACACTCCTCCATTCTGACTTCACACAGCTCCATTCTGTGACTTCACACACCTCCATTCTATGACTTCACACACCTCCATTCTATGACTTCACATATTTCATTTCTGAGTTGACACACCTCCATTCTTTGACTTCACTTACCTCCAATCTGACTTCATACACCTCCATTCTATGACTTCACACACATCCATTCTGAGTTCACACACCTCCATTCTTTGACTTCACATAACTCTATTCTGATTTCACACACCAATGTATGACTTCACACACCACCATTCTGTGACTTCACACACTTCCATTGTGATGTCACACACCTCCATTCTACGAGTTCACAAACCTCCACTTTATGACTTCACAAACCTCCATTCTGACTTCACACACCTCCATTCTATGACTTCACAGACCTCGAATCTGTGACTTCACTCACCTCCACTCTATGACTTCACACTGCTCCATTCTATGACTTCCCACACCTCCTTTCTATGACTTCACCCACCTCTATTCTATGACTTCACACCTCCATTCTGACTTCAGATACCTCCATTCTGTGACTTCACACACCTCCATTTTATGACTTCACACACCTCCATTCTATGACTTCTCACACCTTCATTCTTACTTCAGAAACATCCATTCTATGACCTCACACAACTCCATTTTATGACATCACAAACCTCCATTCTGTGAATTCACACACCTCTATTCTGAGTTCACACAACTCCATTCGGTGACTTCACACACCTCCATTCTTACTTCACAAACCTCCATTCTATGACTTCACACACTTCCATTCTGTGACTTCACACACCTCCATTCCGTGACTTCACACACCTCCATTCTTACTTCACACACGTCCATTCTATGACTTCACACACTTCCATTCTAGGACTTCACACACCTCCATTCTGTGACTTCTCACACCTCCATTCTGAGTTCACACACTTCCATTCTGTGACTTCACACACCTCCATCCTGAGTTCACACACCTCCATTCTGTGACTTCACACACCTCCATTCCGTGACTTCACATACCTCCATTCTGTGACTTCACACACCTCCATTCTATGCCTTCAGACACCTCAAATCTATGACTTCACACACCTCCATTATGTGACTTCACACACCTCCATTCTATGACTTCACACACCTCCATTCTGTGACTTCACACACCTCCATTCTATGATTTCACACAGCTCCATTCTGTGACTGCAAACACCTCCATTCTATGACTTCACACACCTCCATTGTGACTTCACACACCTCCATTCTATGAGTTCTCACACCTCCATTCTGACTTCACACACCTCCATTCTATGACTTCACAGACTTCGAATCTGTGACTTCACTCACTTCCACTCTATGACTTCACACTTCTCCATTCTATGACTTCCCACACCTCCTTTCTATGACTTCTTCCACCCCCATTCTATGACTTCACACCTCCATTCTGACTTCACACACCTCCATTCTGTGACTTCACACACCTCCATTCTGAGTTCACACACCTCCATTTTGACTTCACACAGCTCCATTCTATGACTTCACACACCTCCATTCTTACTTCAGAAACCTCCATTCTATGACTTCACACACCTCCATTCTATGACTTCACACACCTCCATTCTATGACTTCACACACCTCCATTCTATGTCTTCACACACCTCCATTGTGACTTCACACACGTCCATTCTATGAGTTCACACACCTCCATTCTGACTTCACACACTTCCATTCTATGACTTCACACTCCTCCATTCTGACTTCACACAGCTCCATTCTGTGACTTCACACACCTCCATTCTGTGACTTCACACACCTATATTCTGACTTCACACACCTCCATTCTATGACTTCACACATCTCCATTCTGTGACTTCAAACACCTCCATTCTATGACTTCACACACCTCCATTATGTCTTCACACACCTCCATTCTATGAGTTCACACACCTCCATTCTGACTTCACAAACCTCCATTCTATGACTTCACAGACTTCGAATCTGTGACTTCACTCACCTCCACTCTATGACTTCACACTTCTCCATTCTCTGACTTCCTACACCTACTTTCTATGACTTCACCCACACCCATTCTATGATTTCACACCTCCATTCTGACTTCACACACCTCCATTCTGTGACTTCACACACCTCCATTCTGTGAGTTCACACACCTCCATTTTGACATCACAAACCTCCATTCTATTACTTCACACACCTTCATTCTTACTTCAGAAGCATTCATTCTATGACTTCACACACCTCCATTCTATGACTTCACACACCTCCATTCTATGACTTCACACGCCTCCATTCTGTGACTTCAAACACCTCCATTCTATGTCTTCACACACCTCCATTGTGACTTCACACACGTCCGTTCTATGAGTTCACACACCTCCATTCTGACTTCACACACTTCCATTCTATGACTTCACACTCCTCCATTCCATGACTTCACACTCCTCCATTCTGTGAATTCACAAAATCCATTCTATGATTTCACACATCTCCATACTATGACTTCGCACACCACCATCTATGACTTCACACACCTCCATTCTGAGTTCACACACCTCCATTCTTTGACTTCACATAACTGTATTCTGACTTCACACACCAATGTATGACTTCACACACCTCCATTCTGTGACTTCACACACTTCCATTGTGACGTCACACACCTCCATTCTACGAGTTCACAAACCTCCATTTTATGACTTCACAAACCTCCATTCTGACTTCACACACCTCCATTCTATGACTTCACAGTCCTCCAATCTGTGACTTCACTCACCTCCACTCTATGACTTCACACTGCTCCATTCTATGACTTCCCACACCTCCTTTCTATGACTTCACCCACCTCTATTCTATGACTTCACACCTCCATTCTGACTTCAGATACCTCCATTCTGTGACTTCACACACCTCCATTCTATGACTTCACACACCTCCATTCTATGACTTCACACACCTTCATTCTTACTTCAGAAACATCCATTCTATGACCTCACACAACTCCATTTTATGACATCACAAACCTCCATTCTGTGAATTCACACACCTCTATTCTGAGTTCACAAAACTCCATTCGGTGACTTCACACACCTCCATTCTTACTTCACAAACCTCCATTCTATGACTTCACACACTTCCATACTATGACTTCACACACCTCCATTCTGTGACTTCTCACACCTCCATTCTGAGTTCACACACTTCCATTCTGTGACTTCACACACCTCCATTCCGTGACTTCACACACCTCCATTCTTACTTCACACACCTCCATTCTATGACTTCACACACTTCCATTCTAGGACTTCACACACCTCCATTCTGAGACTTAACACACCTCCATTCTTACTTCACACACGTCCATTCTATGACTTCACACACTTCCATTCTAGGGCTTCACACACCTCCATTCTGTGACTTCACACACCTCCATCCTGAGTTCACACACCTCCATTCTGTGACTTCACACACCTCCATTCCGTGACTTCACACACCTCCATTCTGTGACTTCACACACCTCCATTCTATGCCTTCACACACCTCAAATCTATGACTTCACACACCTCCATTCTGTGACTTCACACACCTCCATTCTATGACTTCACACACCTCCATTCTGTGACTTCACACACCTCCATTCTATGACTTCACACACCTCCATTCTATGACTTCACATACCTCATTTCTGAGTTGACACACCTCCATTCTTTGACTTCACATACCTCCAATCTGACTTCATACACCTCCATTCTATGACTTCACACACCTCCATTCTATGACTTCACACACCTCCATTCTATGTCTTCACACACCTCCATTGTGACTTCACCCACGTCCATTCTATGAGTTCACACACCTCCATTGGGACTTCACACACGTCCTTTCTATGAGTTCACACACCTCCATTCTGACTTCACACACTTCCATTCTATGACTTCACACTCCTCCATTCTGACTTCACACAGCTCCATTGTGTGACTTCACACACCTCCATTCTATGACTTCACACACCTCCATTCTATGACTTCACATATTTCATTTCTGAGTTGACACACCTCCATTCTTTGACTTCACATACCTCCAATCTGACTTCATACACCTCCATTCTATGACTTCACACACCTCCATTCTATGACTTCACACACCTCCATTCTATGTCTTCACACACCTCCATTGTGACTTCACACACGTCCATTCTATGAGTTCACACACCTCCATTGTGACTTCACACACGTCCTTTCTATGAGTTCACACACCTCCATTCTGACTTCACACACTTCCATTCTATGACTTCACACTCCTCCATTCTGACTTCACACAGCTCCATTCTGTGACTTCACACACCTCCATTCTATGACTTCACACACCTCCATTCTATGACTTCACATATTTCATTTCTGAGTTGACACACCTCCATTCTTTGACTTCACTTACCTCCAATCTGACTTCATACACCTCCATTCTATGACTTCACACACATCCATTCTGAGTTCACACACCTCCATTCTTTGACTTCACATAACTGTATTCTGACTTCACACACCAATGTATGACTTCACACACCTCCATTCTGTGACTTCACACACTTCCATTGTTATGTCACACACCTCCATTCTACGAGTTCACAAACCTCCATTTTATGACTTCACAAACCTCCATTCTGACTTCACACACCTCCATTCTATGACTTCACAGACCTCGAATCTGTGACTTCACTCACCTCCACTCTATGACTTCACACTGCTCCATTCTATGACTTCCCACACCTCCTTTCTATGACTTCACCCACCTCTATTCTATGACTTCACACCTCCATTCTGACTTCAGATACCTCCATTCTGTGACTTCACACACCTCCATTTTATGACTTCACACACCTCCATTCTATGACTTCTCACACCTTCATTCTTACTTCAGAAACATCCATTCTATGACCTCACACAACTCCATTTTATGACATCACAAACCTCCATTCTGTGAATTCACACACCTCTATTCTGAGTTCACACAACTCCATTCGGTGACTTCACACACCTCCATTCTTACTTCACAAACCTCCATTCTATGACTTCACACACTTCCATTCTGTGACTTCACACACCTCGATTCCGTGACTTCACACACCTCCATTCTTACTTCACACACGTCCATTCTATGACTTCACACACTTCCATTCTAGGACTTCACACACCTCCATTCTGTGACTTCTCACACCTCCATTCTGAGTTCACACACTTCCATTCTGTGACTTCACACACCTCCATCCTGAGTTCACACACCTCCATTCTGTGACTTCACACACCTCCATTCTATGCCTTCACACACCTCAAATCTATGACTTCACACACCTCCATTATGTGACTTCACACACCTCCATTCTATGACTTCACACACCTCCATTCTGTGACTTCACACACCTCCATTCTATGACTTCACACAGCTCCATTCTGTGACTGCAAACACCTCCATTCTATGACTTCACACACCTCCATTGTGACTTCACACACCTCCATTCTATGAGTTCTCACACCTCCATTCTGACTTCACACACCTCCATTCTATGACTTCACAGACTTCGAATCTGTGACTTCACTCACTTCCACTCTATGACTTCACACTTCTCCATTCTATGACTTCCCACACCTCCTTTCTATGACTTCTTCAACCCCCATTCTATGACTTCACACCTCCATTCTGACTTCACACACCTCCATTCTGTGACTTCACACACCTCCATTCTATGAGTTCACACACCTCCATTTTGACTTCACACAGCTCCATTCTATGACTTCACACACCTCCATTCTTACTTCAGAAACCTCCATTCTATGACTTCACACACCTCCATTCTATGAATTCACACACCTCCATTCTATGACTTCACACACCTCCATTCTATGTCTTCACACACCTCCATTGTGACTTCACACACGTCCATTCTATGAGTTCACACACCTCCATTCTGACTTCACACACTTCCATTCTATGACTTCACACTCCTCCATTCTGACTTCACACAGCTCCATTGTGTGACTTCACACACCTCCATTCTGTGACTTCACACACCTATATTCTGACTTCACACACCTCCATTCTATGACTTCACACATCTCCATTCTGTGACTTCAAACACCTCCATTCTATGACTTCACACACCTCCATTATGTCTTCACACACCTCCATTCTATGAGTTCACACACCTCCATTCTGACTTCACAAACCTCCATTCTATGACTTCACAGACTTCGAATCTGTGACTTCACTCACCTCCACTCTATGACTTCACACTTCTCCATTCTCTGACTTCCTACACCTACTTTCTATGACTTCACCCACACCCATTCTATGATTTCACACCTCCATTCTGACTTCACACACCTCCATTCTGTGACTTCACACACCTCCATTCTGTGAGTTCACACACCTCCATTTTGACATCACAAACCTCCATTCTATTACTTCACACACCTTCATTCTTACTTCAGAAGCATTCATTCTATGACTTCACACACCTCCATTCTATGACTTCACACACCTCCATTCTATGACTTCACACGCCTCCATTCTGTGACTTCAAACACCTCCATTCTATGTCTTCACACACCTCCATTGTGACTTCACACACGTCCATTCTATGAGTTCACACACCTCCATTCTGACTTCACACACTTCCATTCTATGACTTCACACTCCTCCATTCCATGACTTCACACTCCTCCATTCTGTGAATTCACAAAATCCATTCTATGATTTCACACATCTCCATACTATGACTTCGCACACCACCATCTATGACTCTACACACCTCCATTCTGAGTTCACACACCTCCATTCTTTGACTTCACATAACTGTATTCTGACTTCACACACCAATGTATGACTTCACACACCTCCATTCTGTGACTTCACACACTTCCATTGTGACGTCACACACCTCCATTCTACGAGTTCACAAACCTCCATTTTATGACTTCACACACCTCCATTCTGACTTCACACACCTCCATTCTATGACTTCACAGACCTCCAATCTGTGACTTCACTCACCTCCACTCTATGACTTCACACTGCTCCATTCTATGACTTCCCACACCTCCTTTCTATGACTTCACCCACCTCTATTCTATGACTTCACACCTCCATTCTGACTTCAGAAAACTTCATTCTATGACTTCACACACCTCCATTCTATGACTTCACACACCTCCATTCTATGACTTCACACACCTCCATTCTATGTCTTCACACACCTCCATTGTGACTTCACACACGTCCATTCTATGAGTTCACACACCTCCATTGTGACTTCACACACGTCCATTCTATGAGTTCACACTCCTCCATTCTGACTTCACACAGCTCCATTCTGTGACTTCACACACCTCCATTCTATGACTTCACACACCTCCATTCTATGACTTCACATACCTCATTTCTGAGTTGACACACCTCCATTGTGACTTCACACACATCCATTCTATGAGTTCACACACCTCCATTCTGACTTCACACACTTCCATTCTATGACTTCACACTCCTCCATTCTGACTTCATACAGCTCCATTCTGTGACTTCACACACCTCCATTCTATGACTTCACACACCTCCATTCTATGACTTCACATACCTCATTTCTGAGTTGACACACCTCCATTCTTTGACTTCACATACCTCCAATCTGTCTTCATACACCTCCATTCTATGACTTCACACACTTCCATTCTATGTCTTCACACACCTCCATTGTGACTTCACACACGTCCATTCTATGAGTTCACACACCTCCATTGTGACTTCACACACGTCCTTTCTATGAGTTCACACACCTCCATTCTGACTTCACACACTTCCATTCTATGACTTCACACTCCTCCATTCTGACTTCACAGACCTCAAATCTGTGACTTCACTCACCTCCACTCTATGACTTCACACTGCTCCATTCTATGACTTCCCACACCTCCTTTCTATGACTTCACCCACCTCTATTCTATGACTTCACACCTCCATTCTGACTTCAGATACCTCCATTCTGTGACTTCACACTCCTCCATTTTATGACTTCACTCACCTCCATTCTATGGCTTCAAACACCTTCATTCTTACTTCAGAAACATCCATTCTATGACCTCACACAACTCCATTTTATGACATCACAAACCTCCATTCTCTGAATTCACACACCTCTATTCTGAGTTCACACAACTCCATTCGGTGACTTCACACACCTCCATTCTTACTTCACAAACCTCCATTCTATGACTTCACACACTTCCATTCTATGATTTCACACACCTCCATTCTGTGACTTCTCACACCTCCATTCTGAGTTCACACATTTCCATTTCTGTGACTTCACACACCTCCATTCCGTGACTTCACACACCTCCATTCTTACTTCACACACCTCAATTCTATGACATCACACACTTCCATTCTAGGACTTCACACACCTCCATTCTGTGACTTAACACACCTCCATTCTTACTTCACACACGTCCATTCTATGACTTCACACACGTCCATTCTAGGACTTCACACACCTCCATTCTGTGACTTCACACACCTCCATCCAGAGTTCACACACCTCCATTCTGTGACTTCACACACCTCCATTCCGTGACTTCACACACCTCCATTCTGTGACTTCACACACCTCCATTCTATGCCTTCACACACCTCAAATCTATGACTTCACACACCTCCATTCTGTGACTTCACCCACCTCCATTCTATGACTTCACACACCTCCATTCTGTGACTTCACCCACCTCCATTCTATGAGTTCACACACCTCCATTCTGTGACTGCAAACACCTCCATTCTATGACTTCACACACCTCCATTTTGACTTCACACACCTCCATACTATGAGTTCTCACACCTCCATTCTGACTTCACAAACCTCCATTCTATGACTTCACAGACTTCGAATCTGTGACTTCACTCACCTCCACTCTATGACTTCACACTTCTCCATTCTATGACTTCCCACAGCTCCTTTCTATGACTTCACCCACCCCCATTCTATGACTTCACACCTCCATTCTGACTTCACACACCTCCATTCTATGAGTTCACACACCTCCATTTTGACTTCACACAGCTCCATTCTATGACTTCACACACCTCCATTCTTACTTCAGAAACCTCCATTCTATGACTTCACACACCTCCATTCTATGACTTCACACACCTCCATTCTATGACTTCACACACCTCCATTCTATGTCTTCACACACCTCCATTGTGACTTCACACACGTCCATTCTATGAGTTCACACACCTCCATTGTGACTTCACACACGTCCATTCTATGAGTTCACACTCCTCCATTCTGACTTCACACAGCTCCATTGTGTGACTTCACACACCTCCATTCTATGACTTCACACACCTCCATTCTATGACTTCACATACCTCATTTCTGAGTTGACACACTTCCATTGTGACTTCACACACATCCATTCTATGAGTTCACACACCTCCATTCTGACTTCACACACTTCCATTCTATGACTTCACACTCCTCCATTCAGACTTCACACAGCTCCATTCTGTGACTTCACACACCTCCATTCTATGACTTCACACACCTTCATTCTATGACTTCACATACTTCATTTCTGAGTTGACACACCTCCATTCTTTGACTTCACATACTTCCAATCTGACTTCATACACCTCCATTCTATGACTTCACACACGTCCATTCTATGACTTCACACACCTCCATTCTATATCTTCACACACCTCCATTGTGACTTCACACACGTCCATTCTATGAGTTCACACACCTCCATTGTGACTGCAAACACCTACATTCTATGACTTCACACACCTCCATTGTGACTTCACACACTTCCATTCTGTGAGTTCTCACACCTCCATTCTGACTTCACAAACCTCCATTCTATGACTTCACAGACTTCGAATCTGTGACTTCACTCACCTCCAGTCTATGACTTCACATTTCTCCATTCTATGACTTCCCACACCTCCTTTCTATGGCTTCACCCACCCCCATTCTATGACTTCACACCTCCATTCTGACTTCACACACCTCCATTCTGTGACTTCACACACCTCCATTCTATGAGTTCACACAGCTCCATTCTGACTTCACACACCTCCATTCTATGATTTCGTACACCTCTATTCTGACTCCACACCCCTCCATTCTCTGACTTCACATACCTCCATTCTTTGACTTCACACCCCTCCATTCTGTGCCTTCACACACCTCCACTCTGTGACTTTACACACCTCCATTCTGTGACTTCATACACCTCCATTCTGTGACTTCACAGACCTCGAATCTGTGACTTCACACACCTCCGTTCTAAGACTTCACAATCCTCAATTCTATGACTTCACACACTTCCATTGTTTGACATCATACACCTCCATTCTTTGACATCACACACCTCCGTTCCATGAATTCACACACCTCCATTCAATGAGTTCACATACCTCTATTCTATGAGTTCACACACCTTCATTCTTACTTCAGCAACATCCATTCTATGACTTCAGACACCTCCATTCTATGACTTCACACACCTTCATTCTTACTTCAGCAACATCCATTCTATGACTTCACACACCTCCATTTTAATACTTCACACACTTCCATGCTATGACTTCACACACCTCCATTCTGTGACTTCACACACCTCCACTCTGAGTTCACACACCTCCATTCTGTGTCTTCACACACCTCCATTCTGTGACTTCACACATCTCCTTCTATGACTTCACACACCTCCATTCTGTGATTTCACACACCTCAAATCCTAGTTCACACACCTCCATACTGTGACTTCACACACCTCCATTCTGTGACTTCACACACCTCCTCTCTGAGTTCACACACCTCCATTCTGTGTCTTCACACACTTCCATTCTGTGACTTCAGACACCTCCTTCTATGACTTCACACACCTTCATTCTGGGACTTCACACACCTCCATTCTATGACTTCACACACCTCCATTTTGACTTCACACACTTCCATTCTACGAGTTCACACACTTCCATTCTGCCTTCACCCACCTCCATTCTATGACTTCACTCAGCTCCATTCTGACTTCACAAACCTCCATTTGTGAATTCACACACCACAATTTTGACTTTACACACCTCCATTCTGTGACTTCACACACCTCCATTCTATGACTTCACACACTTCCATTCTAGGACTTCACACACCTCCATTCTGTGACTTGACACACCTCCATTCTGAGTTCACACACCTCCATTCTGTGACTTCACACACCTCCATTCCATGACTTCACACACCTCCATTCTGTGACTTCACACACCTCCATTCTATGACTTCACACACCTCCATTCTGTGATTCACACACCTCCATTCTATGACTTCACACACCTCCATTCTGTGACTTCACACGCCTACATTCTGACTTCACACACCTCCATTCTATGACTTCACACACCTCCATTATGTCTTCACACACCTCCATTCTATGAGTTCACACACCTCCATTCTGACTTCACAAACCTCCATTCTATGACTTCACAGACTTCGAATCTGTGACTTCACTCACCTCCACTCTATGACTTCACACTTCTCCATTCTCTGACTTCCCACACCTCCTTTCTATGACTTCACCCATACCCATTCTATGATTTCACACCTCCATTCTGACTTCACACACCTCCATTCTGTGACTTCACACACCTCCATTCTATGAGTTCACACACCTCCATTTTGACTTCACACACCTCCATTCTATTACTTCACACACCTTCATTCTTACTTCAGAAACATTCATTCTATGACTTCACACACCTCCATTCTATGACTTCACACACCTCCATTCTATGACTTCACACACCTCCATTGTGACTTCACACACGTCCATTCTATGAGTTCACACACCTCCATTTTGACTTCACACACCTCCATTCTATTACTTCACACACATTCATTCTTACTTCAGAAACATTCATTCTATGACTTCACACACCTCCATTCTATGGCTTCACACACCTCCATTCTGTGACTTCAAATACCTCCATTCTATGTCTTCACACACCTCCATTGTGACTTCACACACGTCCATTCTATGAGTTCACACACCTCCATTCTGTCTTCACACACTTCCATTCTATGACTTCACAGTCCTCCATTCTGACTTCACACAGCTCCATTCTGTGAATTCACAAAATTCCATTCTATGATTTCACAAACCTCCATTCTATGACTTTGTACACCTCTATTCTGACTTCACAACCCTCCAATCTGTCACTTCACATACGTCCATTCTTTGATTTCACACCCCTCCATTCTGTGCCTTCACAAACCTCCACTCTATGACTTTACACACCTCCATTCTGTGACTTCACACACCTCCCTCCTGTGACTTCACACACCTCCATTCTATGACTTCACACACCTCCATTCTAAGACTTTACAAACCTCCATTCTATGACTTCACACACTTCCATTGTTTGACATCATACACCTCCATTCTTTGACTTCACACACATCCGTTCAATGAATTCACACACCTCCATTCTATGAGTTCACACACCTCCATTCTATGAGTTCACACACCTTCATTCTTACTTCAGCAACATGCATTCTATGACTTCAGACACCTCCATTCTATGACTTCACAAACCTCCATTCTGTGACTTCACACACCTCCATTCTGGGTTCACACACTTCCATTCTGTGACTTCACACACCTCGATTCTGACTTCAAACACCTCCGTTCTATGACTTCACACACTTCCATTCTATGACTTCACACACCTCCATTCTGTGACTTCACACACCTCCACTCTGAGTTCACACACCTCCATTCTGTGTCTTCACACACCTCCATTCTGTGACTTCACACACCTCCATTGTGACTTCACACACCTCCATTCTGTGACTTCACACACCTCAAATCTGAGTTCACACACCTCCATACTGTGACTTCACACACCTCCATTCTGTGACTTCACACACCTCCATTCTATGACATCACACACCTCCATTCTATGCCTTCACACACCTCCATTCTGTGACTGCACAAACCTCCAATCTATGACATCACACACCTCCATTCTGTGACTTCACACACATCCATTCTATGACTTCACACACCTCCATTCTATGACTTCAGAAACCTACATTGTTACTTCACACACCTCCATTCTATGAGTTCACACACCTGCATTGTGACTTTACACACCTCCTTTATCTGACTTCACACACCTCCATTCTGACTTCGCACACCTCCATTCTGTCTTCACACACCTCAATTCTGTGACTTCACACACCTCCATTCTATGATTTCACACACCTCCATTCTATGACTTCACAGACCTCCATTCTATGTCTTCACACACATCCTTTCTGAGTTCACACACATCCATTCTGTGACTTCACACACCTCCATTGTGACTTCATACACATCCATTCTATCAGTTCACACAACTCCATTCTGACTTCACACACATCCATTCTATGACTTCACACAGCTCCATTCAGACTTCACACACCTCCATTCTATGACTTCGCACACCTCTGTTCTGACTTCACACACCTGCATTCTGTGACTTCACACACCTCCATTCTATGACTTCACAAACCTCCATTCTGTGACTTCACACACCTCCACTCTGTGACTTTACACACCTCCATTCTGTGACTTCACACACCTCCATTCTGTGATTTCACACACAATCCATTCTATGACTTCACAAACCTGCATTCTTTGATTTCACACACCTCCATCCTGTGACTTCACACTCCTCCATTGTGACTTCACACAACTCCATTCTGTGACTTCACACACCTCCTTTCTGTGACTTCACACACCTCCATACTATGACTTCTCCACACCTTCAATCTATGACTTCACACACCTACATTCTATGACTTCACACGCTTCCAATCTATGACTTCACACACCTCCATTCTATGACTTGACACACCTCCATTCTATGGCTTCACACACCTGCATTCTGACTTCACACACCTCCATTCACTGATTTCACACACCTCCATTCTATGACTTCACACACCTCCATTTTCTGACTTCACACACCTCCATTCTTACTTCACACACCTCCATTCTATGACTTCACACACTTCCATTCTAGGACTTCACACACCTCCATTCTGTGACTTCACACACCTCCATTCTGAGTTCACACACCTCAATTCTGTGACTTCACACACCTCCATTCTATGAGTTCGCACACCTCCATTTTGACTTCACACACCTCCATTCTATTACTTCACACACCTTCATTCTTACTTCAAAAACATTCATTCTATGACTTCACACACCTCCATTCTATGACTTCACACACCTCCATTCTATGACTTCACACACCTCCATTGTGACTTCACACACGTCCATTCTATGATTTCACACACCTCCATTTTGACTTCACACACCTCCATTCTATTACTTCACACACCTTCATTCGTACTTCAGAAACATTCATTCTATGACTTCACACACCTCCATTCTATGACTTCACACACCTCCATTCTATGACTTCACACACCTCCATTCTGTGACTTCAAACAACTCCATTCTATGTCTTCACACACCTCCATTGTGACTTCACACACGTCCATTCTATGAGTTCACACACCTCCATTCTGACTTCACACACTTCCATTCTATGACTTCACACTCCTCCATTCTGACTTCACACAGCTCCATTCTGTCAATTCACAAAATTCCATTCTATGATTTCACACACCTCCATTCTATGACTTCGTACACCTCTATTCTGACTTCACACTCCTCCATTCTGTGACTTCACATACCTCCATTCTTTGACTTCACACCCCTCCATTCTGTGACTTCACACACATCCCTCCTGTGACTTCACACACCTCCATTCTATGACTTCACACACCTCCATTCTAAGACTTCACAAACCTCCATTCTATGACTTCACACACTTCCATTGTTTGACATCATACACCTCCATTCTTTGACTTCACACACATCCGTTCAATGAATTCACACACCTCCATTCTATGAGTTCACACACCTCCATTCTATGAGTTCACACACCTTCATTCTTACTTCAGCAACATCCATTCTATGACTTCAGAGACCTCCATTCTATGACTTCACACACCTTCATTCTTACTTCAGCGACATCCATTCTATGACTTCACACAACTCCATTCTATGACTTCACAAACCTCCATTCTGTGACTTCACACACCTCCATTCTGGGTTCACACACCTCCATTCTGTGACTTCACACACCTCAATTCTGACTTCAAACACCTCCATCCTATGAGTTCACACACTTCCATTCTATGACTTCACACACCTCCATACTGTGACTTCACACACCTCCATTGTGACTTCACACACCTCCATTCTGTGACTTCACACACCTCAAATCTGAGTTCACACACCTCCATACTGTGACTTCACACACCTCCATTCTGTGACTTCACACACCTCCATTCTATGACTTCACACATTTCCATTCTATGCCTTCTCACACCTCCATTCTGTGACTGCACACACCTCCTTTCTATGACATCACACACCTCCATTCTGTGCCTTCACACACATCCATTCTATGACTTCACACACCTCCATTCTATGAGTTCACACACCTACATTGTGACTTCACACACCTCCATTATCTGACTTCACACACCTCCATTCTGACTTCGCGCACCTCCATTCTGTCTTCACACACCTCAATTCTGCGACTTCACACACCTCCATTCTCTGATTTCGCACACGTCCATTCTATGACTTCACAGACCTCCATTCTATGACTTCACGCACATCTTTTCTGAGTTCACACACATCCATTCTGTGACTTCACACACCTCCATTGTGACTTCATACACCTCCATTCTATCAGTTCACACACCTCCATTCTGACTTCACACACATCCATTCTATGACTTCACACAGCTCCATTCTGACTTCACACACCTCCATTCTATGACTTCGCACCCCTCTATTCTGACTTCACACACCTGCATTCTGTGACTTCACACACCTCCATTATATGACTTCACAAACCTCCATTCTGTGACTTCACACACCTCCACTCTGTGACTTTACACACCTCCATTCTGTGACTTCACACACCTCCATTCTGTGATTTCACACACAATCCATTCTATGACTTCACAAACCTCCATTCTTTGATTTCACACACCTCCACCCTATGACTTCACACACCTCCATTGTGACTTCACACAACTCCATTCTGTGACTTCACACACCTCCTTTCTGTGACTTCACACACCTCCATACTATGACTTCCCCACACCTTCAATCTATGACTTCACACACCTCCATTTTATGACTTCCCACGCTTCCAATCTGTGACTTCACACACCTCCATTCTATGACTTCACACAACTCCATTCTATGGCTTCACACACCTGCATTCTGACTTCACACACCTCCATTCTCTGATTTCACACACCTCCATTCTATGACTTCACACACCTCCATTCTGTAACTTCACACGCTTCCAATGTTTGACTTCACAAACCTCCATTCCATGACTTCATACACTTCCATTCTATGACTTCACACATATCCATTCTTTGACTTCACACACCTCCATTGTGACTTTACACACCTCCATTCTCTGACTTCTCACACCTCCATTTTGACTTCATACTTCCATTCTATGACTTCACACACTTCCATTGTTTACTTCACACACCTCCATTCTATGAATTCACACACCTACATTCTGTGACTTCACACCTCCATTCTATGACTTCAAAACTCCATTCTATGACTTCACACACCAACATTTATGACGTCACACACCTCCATTCTGTGACTTCACACACATCCATTCTGACATCACACACCTACATTGTATGACTTCACACACTTCCATTCTATGACTTCACACACCCCCATTCTGTGACTTCACTCACCTCCATTGTGAGTTCACACAACTCCATTCTGTGACTTCACACACCTCCATTCTGTGACTTCACATACCTCCATTCTATGACTTCACACACCTCCATTCTACGATTTCACACACTTCCATTCTGTGACTTCACACACCTCCATTCTGAATTTACACACCTCCATTCTGACTTCGCACACCTCAATTCTGTGACTTCACACACCTCCATTCTATGACTTCACATACCTCATTTCTGAGTTGACACACCTCCATTTTGGGACTTCACATACCTATAATCTGACTTCACACACCTCCATTCTATGACTTCACACACCTCCATTCTGTGACTTCAAAAACCACCATTCTATGACTTCACACATCTCCATTGTGACTTCACACACCTCCGTTCTATTAGTTCACACACCTCCATTTTGAATTCACACACCTCCATTCTGACTTCACACACCTCAATTCTGTGACTTCACACACCTCCATTCTATGACTTCAAATACCTCATTTCTGAGTTGACACACCTCCATTTTGTGACTTCACATACCTATAATCTGACTTCACACACCTCCATTCTATGACTTCACACACCTCCATTCTGTGACTTCAAAAACCACCATTCTATGACTTCACAAATCTCCATTGTGACTTCACACACCTCCATTCTATTGGTTCACACACCTCCATTCTGAATTCACACACCTCCATTCTGACTTCACACACCTCAATTCTGTGACTTCACACACCTCCATTCTATGACTTCACATACCTCATTTCTGAGTTGACACACCTCCATTTTGTGACTTCACATACCTATAATCTGACTTCACACGCCTCCATTCTATGACTTCACACACCTCCATTCTGTGACTTCAAAAACCACCATTCTATGACTTCACACATCTCTATTGTGACTTCACACACCTCCATTCTATGAGTTCACACAGCTCCATTCTGACTTCACACACCTCCATTCTATGACTTCGCACACCTCTATTCTGACTTCACACCCCTCCATTCTGTGCCTTCACACACCTCCACTCTGTGACTTTACACACCTCCATTCTGTGACTTCAAACACCTCCCTTCTGTGACTTAACACACCTCCATTCTATGACCTCGCACACCTCGATTCTAAGACTTCACACACCTCCATTCTATGACTTCACACACTTCCAATATTTGACATCATACACCTCCATTCTTTGACTTCACACACCTCCATTCTATGAATTCATACACCTCCATTCTATGAGTTCACACACCTTCATTCTTACTTCAGCAACATCCATTCTATGGCTTCAGACATCTCCATTCTATGACTTCACACACCTTCAATCTTACTTCAGCAACATCCATTCTATGACTTCATACACCTCCATTCTATGACTTCACAAACCTCCATTCTGTGACTTCACACACCTCCATTCTGGGTTCACACACCTCCATTCTGTGACTTCACACACCTCCATTCTGACTTCACACACCTCCATTCTATGACTTCACACACTTCCATTCTATGACTTCACACACCTCCATTCTGTGACTTCACACACCTCCTCCCTGAGTTCACACACCTCCATTCTGTGTCTTCACACACCTCCATTCTGTGACTTCAGACCCCTCCTTCTATGAATTCACACACCGTCATTCTGTGACTTCACACACCTCCATTCTATGACTTCACACACCTCGTTTCTGAGTTGACACACCTCCCTTGTGTGATTTCACACACCTCCAATCTGAGTTCACACACCTCCATTCTATGAGTTCACACACCTTCATTCTTACTTCAGCAACATCCATTCTATGACTTCAGACACCTCCATTCTATGACTTCACACACCGTCATTCTTACTTCAGCGACATCCATTCTATGACTTCACACACCTCCATTCTATGACTTCACAAACCTCCATTCTGTGACTTCACACACCTCCATTCTGGGTTCACACACCTCCATTCTGTGACTTCACACACCTCGATTCTGACTTCAAACACCTCCATTCTATGACTTCACACACTTCCATTCTATGACTTCACACACCTCCATTCTGTGACTTCACACACCTCCACTCTCAGTTCACACACCTCCATTCTGTGTCTTCACACACCTCCATACTGTGACTTCACACACCTCCATTGTGACTTCACACACCTCCATTCTGTGACTTCACACACCTCAAATCTGAGTTCACACACCTCCATACTGTGACTTCACACACCTCCATTCTGTCACTTCACACACTTCCATTCTATGACTTCACACACTTCCATTCTATGCCTTCACACACCTCCATTCTGTGACTGCACACACCTCCATTCTATGACATCACACACCTCCATTCTGTGACTTCACACACATCCATTCTATGACTTCACACACCTCCATTCTATGACTTCAGAAACCTACATTGTTACTTCACACACCTCCATTCTATGAGTTCACACACCTGCATTGTGACTTCACACACCTCCATTATCTGACTTCACACACCTCCATTCTGACTTCGCACACCTCCATTCTGTCTTCACACACCTCAATTCTGTGACTTCACACACCTCCATTCTATGATGTCACACACCTCCATTCTATGACTTCACAGACCTCCATTCTATGACTTCACACACATCCTTTCTGAGTTCACACACATCCATTCTGTGACTTCACACACCTCCATTGTGACTTCATACACCTCCATTCTATCAGTTCACACTCCTCCATTCTGACTTCACACACATCCATTCTATGACTTCACACAGCTCCATTCTGACTTCACACACCTCCATTCTATGACTTCGGACACCTATATTCTGACTTCACACACCTGCATTCTGTGACTTCACACACCTCCATTCTATGACTTCACAACCTCCATTCTGTGACTTCACACACCTCCACTCTGTGACTTTACACACCTCCATTCTGTGACTTCACACACCTCCATTCTGTGATTTCACACACAATCCATTCTATGACTTCACAAACCTCCATTCTTTGATTTCACACACCTCCATCTTATGACTTCACACACCTCCATTGTGACTTCACACAACTCCATTCTGTGATTTCACACACCTCCTTTCTGTGACTTCACACACCTCCATACTTGGACTTCCCCACACCTTCAATCTATGACTTCACACACCTCCATTCTATGACTTCACACGCTTCCAATCTATGACTTCACACACCTCCATTCTATGACTTCACACACCTCCATTCTATGGCTTCACACACCTGCATTCTGACTTCACACACCTCCATTCTCTGATTTCACACACCTCCATTCTGTAACTTCACACTCTTCCAATGTTTGACTTCACAAACCTCCATTCCATGACTTCATACACTTCCATTCTATGACTTCACACATATCCATTCTTTGACTTCACACACCTCCATTGTGACTTTACACACCTCCATTCTGTGACTTCACACACCTGCATTTGTGATTTCACACACCTCCATTTTGACTTCACACTTCCATTCTATGACTTCACACACTTCCATTGTTTGACTTCACACACCTCCATTCTATGAATTCACACCGCTACATTCTGTGACTTCACACCTCCATTCTATGACTTCAAACCTCCATTCTATGACTTCACACACCAACATTTATGACGTCACACACCTCCATTCTGTGACTTCACACACCTCAATTCTGACATCACACACCTACATTCTATGACTTCACACACTTCCATTCTATGACTTCACACACCTCCATTCTGTTACTTCACACACCTCCATTCTATGACTTCACACACCTCCATTCTATGAATTCACACACCTCCATTCTGTGACTTCAAACACCCCCATTCTATGACTTCGCACACCTCCAGTGTGACTTCACACACCTCCGTTCTATGAGTTCATACACCTCCATTCTGACTTCCCAAACCCCATTCTATGACTTCACAGACTTTGAGTATGTGACTTCACTCACCTCCACTCTATGACTTCACACTTCTCCATTCTATGACTTCCCATACCTCCTTTCCATGATTTCACCCACCCCCATTCTATGACTTCACACCTCCATTCTGACTTCAAACACCTCCATTCTATGACTTCACACACCTCCATTCTGTGACTTCACACATCTCCATTCTGACTTCACACACCTCCATTCTATGACTTCACACACCTCCATTCTTTGACTTAAAACACCCCCATTCTATGACTTCACACACCTCCATTGTGACTTCACACACCTCCGTTCTATGAGTTTATACACCTCCATTCTGACTTCCCAAACCTCCATTCTATGACTTCACAGACTTTGAATATGTGACTTCACTCACCTCCACTCTATGACTTCACACTTCTCCATTCTATGACTTCCCACACCTCCTTTCCATGACTTCACCAACCCCCATTCTATGACTTCACACCTCCATTCCGACTTCACACACCTCCATTCTATGACTTCACAGACCTCGAATCTGTGACTTCACTCACCTCCATTCTGTGACTTCTCACACGTCCATTCTGAGTTCACACACTTCCATTCTGTGACTTCACACACCTCCATTCCGTGACTTCACACACCTCCATACTTACTTCACACACCTCCATTCTATGACTTCACACACTTCCATTCTAGGACTTCACACACCTCCATTCTGTGACTTAACACACCTCCATTCTTACTTCACACACGTAAATTCTATGACTTCACACACTTCCATTCTAGGACTTCACACACCTCCATTCTCTGACTTCACACACCTCCATTCTATGCCTTCACACACCTTAAATCTATGACTTCACACACCTCCATTCTGTGACTTCACACACCTCCATTCTATGCCTTCACACACCTCAAATCTATGACTTCACACACCTCCATTCTGTGACTTCACACACCTCCATTCTATGACTTCACACACCTCCATTCTGTGACTTCACACACCTCCATTCTATGACTTCACACACCTCCATTCTGTGACTGCAAACACCACCATTCTATGACTTCACACACCTCAATTGTGACTTCACACACCTCCATTCTGTGAGTTCTCACACCTCCATTCTGACTTCACAAACCTCCATTTGTGAATTCACACACCACAATTTTGACTTCACACACCTCCATTCTATGACTTCACACACCTCCATTCTATGACTTCAAACACCTCCATTCTCTGACTTCACACACCTCCATTCTTACTTCACACACCTCCATTCTATGACTTCACACACTTCCATTCTAGAACTTCACACACCTCCATTCTGTGACTTCACAAACCTCAATTCCGTGACTTCACACACCTCCATTCTGTGACTTCACACACCTCCATTCTATGACTTCACACACCTCCATTCTATGACTTCACACACCTCCATTCTGTGACTTCACACACCTCCATTCTGTGACTTCACACACCTCCACTCTGAGTTCACACACCTCCATTCTGTGTCTTCACACACCTCCATTCTATGCCTTCACACACCTCCTTCTATGACTTCACACACCTCCATTCTGTGATTTCACACACCTCAAATCCTAGTTCACACACCTCCATACTGTGACTTCACACACCTCCATTCTGTGACTTCACACACCTCCTCTCTGAGTTCACACACCACCATTCTGTGTCTTTACACACTTCCATTCTGTGACTTCAGACACCTCCTTCTATGACTTCACACACCTTCATTCTGGGACTTCACACACCTCCATTCTATGACTTCACACACCTCCATTTTGACTTCACACACCTCCATTCTACGAGTTCACACACTTCCATTCTGCCTTCACCCACCTCCATTCTATGACTTCACTCAGCTCCATTCTGACTTCACAAACCTCCATTTGTGAATTCACACACCAAAATTTTGACTTCACACACCTCCATTCTATGACTTCACACACCTCCATTCTATGACTTCAAACACCTCCATTCTCTGACTTCACACACCTCCATTCTTACTTCACACACCTCCATTCTATGACTTCACACACTTCCATTCTAGGACTTCACACCCCTCCATTCTGTGACTTCACACACTCCATTCTGAGTTCACACACCTCCATTCTGTGATTTCACACACCTCAATTCCGTGACTTCACACACCTCCATTCTGTGACTTCACACACATCCATTCTATGACTTCACACACCGCCATTCTATGACTTCACACACCTCCATTCTGTGACTTCACACACCTCCATTCTATGACTTCACACACCTCCATTCTGTGACTTCACACACCTCCATTCTATGACTTCACACACCTCCATTCTATGACTTCAAACACCTCCATTCTCTGACTTCACACACCTCCATTCTTACTTCACACACCTCCATTCTATGACTTCACACACTTCCATTCTAGAACTTCACACACCTCCATTCTGTGACTTCACAAACCTCAATTCCGTGACTTCACACACCTCCATTCTGTGACTTCACACACCTCCATTCTATGACTTCACACACCTCCATTCTATGACTTCACACACCTCCATTCTGTGACTTCACACACCTCCATTCTGTGACTTCACACACCTCCACTCTGAGTTCACACACCTCCATTCTGTGTCTTCACACACCTCCATTCTATGCCTTCACACACCTCCTTCTATGACTTCACACACCTCCATTCTGTGATTTCACACACCTCAAATCCTAGTTCACACACCTCCATACTGTGACTTCACACACCTCCATTCTGTGACTTCACACACCTCCTCTCTGAGTTCACACACCACCATTCTGTGTCTTTACACACTTCCATTCTGTGACTTCAGACACCTCCTTCTATGACTTCACACACCTTCATTCTGGGACTTCACACACCTCCATTCTATGACTTCACACACCTCCATTTTGACTTCACACACCTCCATTCTACGAGTTCACACACTTCCATTCTGCCTTCACCCACCTCCATTCTATGACTTCACTCAGCTCCATTCTGACTTCACAAACCTCCATTTGTGAATTCACACACCAAAATTTTGACTTCACACACCTCCATTCTATGACTTCACACACCTCCATTCTATGACTTCAAACACCTCCATTCTCTGACTTCACACACCTCCATTCTTACTTCACACACCTCCATTCTATGACTTCACACACTTCCATTCTAGGACTTCACACCCCTCCATTCTGTGACTTCACACACTCCATTCTGAGTTCACACACCTCCATTCTGTGATTTCACACACCTCAATTCCGTGACTTCACACACCTCCATTCTGTGACTTCACACACATCCATTCTATGACTTCACACACCGCCATTCTATGACTTCACACACCTCCATTCTGTGACTTCACACACCTCCATTCTATGACTTCACACACCTCCATTCTGTGACTTCACACACCTACATTCTGACTTCACACACCTCCATTCTATGACTTCACACACCTCCATTATATCTTCACACACCTCCATTCTATGAGTTCACACACCTCCATTCTGACTTCACAAACCTCCATTCTATGACTTCACAGACTTCGAATCTGTGACTTCACTCACCTCCACTCTATGACTTCACACTTCTCCATTCTCTGACTTCCCACACCTCCTTTCTATGATTTCACCCACACCCATTCTATGATTTCACACCTCCATTCTGACTTCACACACCTCCATTCTGTGACTTCACATACCTCCATTCTATGAGTTCACACACCTCCATTTTGACTTCACACACCTCCATTCTATTACTTCACACACCTTCATTCTTACTTCAGAAACATTCATTCTATGACTTCACACACCTCCATTCTATGACTTCACACACCTCCATTCTATGACTTCACACACCTCCATTGTGACTTCACACACGTCCATTCTATGAGTTCACACACCTCCATTTTGACTTCACACACCTCCATTCTATTACTTCACACACCTTCATTCTTACTTCAGAAACATTCATTCTATGACTTCACACACCTCCATTGTATGACTTCACACACCTCCATTCTCTGACTTCAAATACCTCCATTCTATGTTTTCACACACCTCCATTGTGACTTCACACACGTCCATTCTATGAGTTCACACACCTCCATTCTGACTTCACACACTTCCATTCTATGAATTCACACTCCTCCATTCTGACTTCACACAGCTCCATTCTGTGAATTCACAAAATTCCATTCTATGATTTCACACACCTCCATTCTATGACTTCGTACACCTCTATTCTGACTTCACACCCCTCCATTCTGTGACTTCACATACGTCCATTCTTTGATTTCACACCCCTCCATTCTGTGCCTTCACAAACCACCACTCTATGACTTTACACACCTCCATTCTGTGACTTCACACATCTCCCTCCTGTGACTTCACACACCTCCATTCTATGACTTCACACACCTCCATTCTAAGACTTCACAAACCTCCATTCTATGACTTCACACACTTCCATTGTTTGACATCATACACCTCCATTCTTTGACTTCACACACATCCGTTCAATGAATTCACACACCTCCATTCTATGAGTTCACACACCTCCATTCTATGAGTTCACACACCTTCATTCTTACTTCAGCAACATCCATTCTATGACTTCAGACATCTCCATTCTATGACTTCACACACCTTCATTCTTACGTCAGCAACATCCATTCTATGACTTCACACACCTCCATTCTATGACTTCACACACTTCCATTCTATGACTTCACACACCTCCATTCTGTGACTTCACACACCTCCACTCTGAGTTCACACACCTCCATTCTGTGTCTTCACACACCTCCATTCTGTGACTTCACACACCTCCTTCTATGACTTCACACACCTCCATTCTGTGATTTCACACACGTCAAATCCTAGTTCACACACCTCCATACTGTGACTTCACACACCTCTGTTCTGTGACTTCACACACCTCCTCTCTGAGTTCACACACCTCCATTCTGTGTCTTCACACACTTCCATTCTGTGACTTCAGAAACCTCCTTCTATGACTTCACACACCTTCATTCTGGGACTTCACACACCTCCATTCTATGACTTCACACACCTCCATTTTGACTTCACACACCTCCATTCTACGAGTTCACACACTTCCATTCTGCCTTCACCCACCTCCATTCTATGACTTCACTCAGCTCCATTCTGACTTCACAAACCTCCATTTGTGAATTCACACACCAAAATTTTGACTTCACACACCTCCATTCTATGACTTCACACACCTCCATTCTATGACTTCAAACACCTCCATTCTCTGACTTCACACACCTCCATTCTTACTTCACACACCTCCATTCTATGACTTCACACACTTCCATTCTAGGACTTCACACACCTCCATTCTGTGACTTCACACACCTCCATTCTGAGTTCACACACCTCCATTCTGTGACTTCACACACCTCAATTCCGTGACTTCACACACCTCCATTCTGTGACTTCACACACCTCCATTCTATGACTTCACACACCTCCATTCTATGACTTCACACACCTCCATTCTGTGACTTCACACACCTCCATACTATGACTTCACACACCTCCGTTCTGTGACTTCACACACCTACATTCTGACTTCACACACCTCCATTCTATGACTTCACACACCTCCATTATGTCTTCACACACCTCCATTCTATGAGTTCACACACCTCCATTCTGACTTCACAAACCTCCATTCTATGACTTCACAGACTTCGAATCTGTGACTTCACTCACCTCCACTCTATGACTTCACACTTCTCCATTCTCTGACTTCCCACACCTCCTTTCTATGACTTCACCCACACCCATTCTATGATTTCAAACCTCCATTCTGACTTCACACACCTCCATTCTGTGACTTCACATACCTCCATTCTATGAGTTCACACACCTCCATTTTGACTTCACACACCTCCATTCTATTACTTCACACACCTTCATTCTTACTTCAGAAACATTCATTCTATGACTTCACACACCTCCATTCTATGACTTCACACACCTCCATTCTATGACTTCACACACCTCCATTGTGACTTCATACACGTCCATTCTATGAGTTCACACACCTCCATTTTGACTTCACACACCTCCATTCTATTACTTCACACACCTTCATTCTTACTTCAGAAACATTCATTCTATGACTTCACACACCTCCATTCTATGACTTCACACACCTCCATTCTCTGACTTCAAATACCTCCATTCTATGTCTTCACACACCTCCATTGTGACTTCACACACGTCCATTCTATGAGTTCACACACCTCCATTCTGACTTCACACACTTCCATTCTATGACTTCACACTCCTCCATTCTGACTTCACACAGCTCCATTCTGTGAATTCACAAAATTCCATTCTATGATTTCACACACCTCCATTCTATGACTTCGTACACCTCTATTCTGACTTCACAGCCCTCCATTCTGTGACTTCACATACGTCCATTCTTTGATTTCACACCCCTCCATTCTGTGCCTTCACAAACCTCCAGTCTATGACTTTACACACCTCCATTCTGTGACTTCACACACCTCCCTCCTGTGACTTCACACACCTCCATTCTATGACTTCACACACCTCCATTCTAAGACTTCACAAACCTCCATTCTATGACTTCACACACTTCCATTGTTTGACATCATACACCTCCATTCTTTGACTTCACACACATCCGTTCAATGAATTCACACACCTCCATTCTATGAGTTCACACACCTCCATTCTATGAATTCACACACCTTCATTCTTACTTCAGCAACATCCATTCTATGACTTCAGACACCTCCATTCTATGACTTCACACACCTTCATTCTTACGTCAGCAACATCCATTCTATGACTTCACACACCTCCATTCTATGACTTCACACACTTCCATTCTATGACTTCACACACCTCCATTCTGTGACTTCACACACCTCCACTCTGAGTTCACACACCTCCATTCTGTGTCTTCACACACCTCCATTCTGTGACTTCACACACCTCTTCTATGACTTCACACACCACCATTCTGTGATTTCACACACCTCAAATCCTAGTTCACACACCTCCATACTGTGACTTCACACACCTCCATTCTGTGACTTCACACACCTCCTCTCTGAGTTCACACACCTCCATTCTGTGTCTTTACACACTTCCATTCTGTGACTTCAGACACCTCCTTCTATGACTTCACACACCTTCATTCTGGGACTTCACACACCTCCATTCTATGACTTCACACACCTCCATTTTGACTTCACACACCTCCATTCTACGAGTTCACACACTTCCATTCTGCCTTCACCCACCTCCATTCTATGACTTCACTCAGCTCCATTCTGACTTCACAAACCTCCATTTGTGAATTCAAACACCAAAATTTTGACTTCACACACCTCCATTCTATGACTTCACACACCTCCATTCTATGACTTCAAACACCTCCATTCTCTGACTTCACACACCTCCATTCTTACTTCACACACCTCCATTCTATGACTTCACACACTTCCGTTCTAGGACTTCACACACCTCCATTCTGTGACTTCACACACCTCCATTCTGAGTTCACACACCTCCATTCTGTGACTTCACACACCTCAATTCCGTGACTTCACACACCTCCATTCTGTGACTTCACACACCTCCATTCTATGACTTCACACACCTCCATTCTATGACTTCACACACCTCCATTCTGTGACTTCACACACCTCCATTCTATGACTTCACACACCTCCATTCTGTGACTTCACACACCTACATTCTGACTTCACACACCTCCATTCTATGACTTCACACACCTCCATTATGTCTTCACACACCTCCATTCTATGAGTTCACACACCTCCATTCTGACTTCACAAACCTCCATTCTATGACTTCACAGACTTCGAATCTGTGACTTCACTCACCTCCACTCTATGACTTCACACTTCTCCATTCTCTGACTTCCCACACCTCCTTTCTATGACTTCACCCACACCCATTCTATGATTTCACACCTCCATTCTGACTTCACACACCTCCATTCTGTGACTTCACATACCTCCATTCTATGAGTTCACACACCTCCATTTTGACTTCACACACCTCCATTCTATTACTTCACACACCTTAATTCTTACTTCAGAAACATTCATTCTATGACTTCACACACCTCCATTCTATGACTTCACACACCTCCATTCTATGACTTCACACACCTCCATTGTGACTTCACACACGTCCATTCTATGAGTTCACACACCTCCATTTTGACTTCACACACCTCCATTCTATTACTTCACACACCTTCATTCTTACTTCAGAAACATTCATTCTATGACTTCACACACCTCCATTCTATGACTTCACACACCTCCATTCTGTGACTTCAAATACCTCCATTCTATGTTTTCACACACCTCCATTGTGACTTCACACACGTCCATTCTATGAGTTCACACACCTCCATTCTGACTTCACACACTTCCATTCTATGACTTCACACTCCTCCATTCTGACTTCACACTGCTCCATTCTGTGAATTCACAAAATTCCATTCTATGATTTCACACACCTCCATTCTATGACTTCGTAAACCTCTATTCTGACTTCACACCCCTCCATTCTGTGACTTCACATACGTCCATTCTTTGATTTCACACCCCTTCATTCTGTGCCTTCACAAACCACCACTCTATGACTTTACAAACCTCCATTCTGTGACTTCACACACCTCCCTCCTGTGTTCTTCACACACCTCCATTCTATGACTTCACACACCTCCATTCTAAGACTTCACAAACCTCCATTCTATGACTTCACACACTTCCATTGTTTGACATCATACACCTCCATTCTTTGACTTCACACACATCCGTTCAATGAATTCACACACCTCCATTCTATGAGTTCACACACCTCCATTCTATGAGTTCACACACCTTCATTCTTACTTCAGCAACATCCATTCTATGACTTCAGACACCTCCATTCTATGACTTCACACACCTTCATTCTTACGTCAGCAACATCCATTCTATGACTTCACACACCTCCATTCTATGACTTCACACACTTCCATTCTATGACTTCACACACCTCCATTCTGTGACTTCACACACCTCCACTCTGAGTTCACACACCTCCATTCTGTGTCTTCACACACCTCCATTCTGTGACTTCACACACCTCCTTCTATGACTTCACACACCTCCATTCTGTGATTTCACACACCTCAAATCCTAGTTCACACACCTCCATACTGTGACTTCACACACCTCTGTTCTGTGACTTCACACACCTCCTCTCTGAGTTCACACACCTCCATTCTGTGTCTTCACACACTTCCATTCTGTGACTTCAGACACCTCCTTCTAGGACTTCACACACCTTCATTCTGGAACTTCACAAACCTCCATTCTATGACTTCACACACCTCCATTTTGACTTCCCACACCTCCATTCTACGAGTTCACACACTTCCATTCTGCCTTCACCCACCTCCATTCTATGACTTCACTCAGCTCCATTCTGACTTCACAAACCTCCATTTGTGAATTCACACACCAAAATTTTGACTTCACACACCTCCATTCTATGACTTCACACACCTCCATTCTATGACTTCAAACACCTCCATTCTCTGACTTCCCACACCTCCATTCTTACTTCACACACCTCCATTCTATGACTTCACACACTTCCATTCTAGGACTTCACACACCTCCATTCTGTGACTTCACACACCTCCATTCTGAGTTCACACACCTCCATTCTGTGACTTCACACACCTCAATTCCGTGACTTCACACACCTCCATTCTGTGACTTCACACACCTCCATTCTATGACTTCACACACCTCCATTCTATGACTTCACACACCTCCATTCTGTGACTTCACACACCTCCATTCTATGACTTCACACACCTCCATTCTGTGACTTCACACACCTACATTCTGACTTCACACACCTCCATTCTATGACTTCACACACCTCCATTATGTCTTCACACACCTCCATTCTATGAGTTCACACACCTCCATTCTGACTTCACAAACCTCCATTCTATGACTTCACAGACTTCGAATCTGTGACTTCACTCACCTCCACTCTATGACTTCACACTTCTCCATTCTCTGACTTCCCACACCTCCTTTCTATGACTTCACCCACACCCATTCTATGATTTCACACCTCCATTCTGACTTCACACACCTCCATTCTGTGACTTCACATACCTCCATTCTATGAGTTCACACACCTCCATTTTGACTTCACACACCTCCATTCTATTACTTCACACACCTTCTTTCTTACTTCAGAAACATTCATTCTATGACTTCACACACCTCCATTCTATGACTTCACACACCTCCATTCTATGACTTCACACACCTCCATTCTATGTCTTCACACACCTCCATGGTGACTTCACACACGTCCATTCTATGAGTTCACACACCTCCATTCTGACTTCACACACTTCCATTCTATGACTTCACACTCCTCCATTGTGACTTCAATCAGCTCCATTCTTTGAATTCACAAAATTCCATTCTGTGATTTCACACACCTCCATTCTATGACTTCGTACACTCTATTCTGACTTCACACCCCTCCATTCTGTGACTTCACATACGTCCATTCTTTGATTTCACACACCTCCATTCTGTGCCTTCACAAACCTCCACTCTATGACTTTAAACACCTCCATTCTGTGACTTCACACACCTCCCTCCTGTGACTTCACACACCTCCATTCTATGACTTCACACACCTCCATTCTAAGACTTCACAAACCTCCATTCTATGACTTCACACACTTCCATTGTTTGACATCATACACCTCCATTCTTTGACTTCAAACACATCCGTTCAATGAATTCACACACCTCATTCTATGAGTTCACACACCTCCATTCTATGAGTTCACACACCTTCATTCTTACTTCAGCAACATCCATTCTATGACTTCAGACACCTCCATTCTATGACTTCACACACCTTCATTCTTACTTCAGCGACATCCATTCTATGACTTCACACACCTCCATTCTATGACTTCACAAACCTCCATTCTGTGACTTCATACACCTCCATTCTGGGTTCACCCACCTCCATTCTGTGACTTCATACACCTCGATTCTGACTTCAAACACCTCTATTCTATGACTTCACACACTTCCATTCTATGACTTCACACACCTCCATTC
Organism: Megascapheus bottae; assembly: GCA_024803745.1. NCBI lineage: Eukaryota > Metazoa > Chordata > Mammalia > Rodentia > Geomyidae > Megascapheus > Megascapheus bottae. Next base: position 90,186 of record JANJXV010001603.1, read on the forward strand.
TGTGACTTCACACACCTCCACTCTGAGTTCACACGCCTCCATTCTGTGTCTTTACACACCTCCATTCTGTGACTTCACACACCTCCATTGTGACTTCACACACCTCCATTCTGTGACTTCACACACCTCAAATCTGAGTTCACACACCTCCATACTGTGACTTCACACACCTCCATTCTGTGACTTCACACACCTCCATTCTATGACTTCACACACCTCCATTCTATGCCTTCACACACCTCCATTCTATGCCTTCAAACAACTCCATTCTGTGACTGCACAAACCTCCATTCTATGACATCACACACCTCCATTCTGTGACTTCACACACATCCATTCTATGACTTCACACACCTCCATTCTGTGACTTCACACACCTCCATTCTATGACTTCACACACCTCCATTCTGTGACTTCACACACCTACATTCTGACTTCACACACCTCCATTCTATGACTTCACACACCTCCATTATGTCTTCACACACCTCTATTCTATGAGTTCACACACCTCCATTCTGACTTCCCAAACCTCCATTCTATGACTTCACAGACTTCGAATCTGTGACTTCACTCACCTCCACTCTATGACTTCACACTTCTCCATTCTCTGACTTCCCACACCTCCTTTCTATGACTTCACCCACACCCATTCTATGATTTCAAACCTCCATTCTGACTTCACACACCTCCATTCTGTGACTTCACATACCTCCATTCTATGAGTTCACACACCTCCATTTTGACTTCACACACCTCCATTCTATTACTTCACACACCTTCATTCGTACTTCAGAAACATTCATTCTATGACTTCACACACCTCCATTCTATGACTTCACACACCTCCATTCTATGACTTCACACACCTCCATTGTGACTTCACACACGTCCATTCTATGAGTTCACACACCTCCATTTTGACTTCACACACCTCCATTCTATTACTTCACACACCTTCATTCTTACTTCAGAAACATTCATTCTATGACTTCACACACCTCCATTCTATGACTTCACACACCTCCATTCTCTGACTTCAAATACCTCCATTCTATGTCTTCACACACCTCCATTGTGACTTCACACACGTCCATTCTATGAGTTCACACACCTCCATTCTGACTTCACACACTTCCATTCTATGACTTCACACTCCTCCATTCTGACTTCACACAGCTCCATTCTGTGAATTCACAAAATTCCATTCTATGATTTCACACACCTCCATTCTATGACTTCGTACACCTCTATTCTGACTTCACAGCCCTCCATTCTGTGACTTCACATACGTCCATTCTTTGATTTCACACCCCTCCATTCTGTGCCTTCACAAACCTCCAGTCTATGACTTTACACTCCTCCATTCTGTGACTTCACACACCTCCCTCCTGTGACTTCACACACCTCCATTCTATGACTTCACACACCTCCATTCTAAGACTTCACAAACCTAAATTCTATGACTTCACACACTTCCATTGTTTGACATCATACACCTCCATTCTTTGACTTCACACACATCCGTTCAATGAATTCACACACCTCCATTCTATGAGTTCACACACCTCCATTCTATGAATTCACACACCTTCATTCTTACTTCAGCAACATCCATTCTATGACTTCAGACACCTCCATTCTATGACTTCACACACCTTCATTCTTATGTCAGCAACATCCATTCTATGACTTCACACACCTCCATTCTATGACTTCACACACTTCCATTCTATGACTTCACACACCTCCATTCTGTGACTTCACACACCTCCACTCTGAGTTCACACACCTCCATTCTGTGTCTTTACACACCTCCATTCTGTGACTTCACACACCTCCATTGTGACTTCACACACCTCCATATTGTGACTTCACACACCTCAAATCTGAGTTCACACACCTCCATACTGTGACTTCACACACCTCCATTCTGTGACTTCACACACCTCCATTCTATGACTTCACACACCTCCATTCTATGCCTTCACACACCTCCATTCTATGCCTTCACACACCTCCATTCTGTGACTGCACAAACCTCCATTCTATGACATCACACACCTCCATTCTGTGACTTCACACACATCCATTCTATGACTTCACACACCTCCATTCTATGACTTCAGAAACCTACATTGTTACTTCACACACCTCCATTCTATGAGTTCACACACCTGCATTTTGACTTTACACACCTCCTTTATCTGACTTCACACACCTCCATTCTGACTTCGCACATCTCCATTCTGTCTTCACACACCTCAATTCTGTGACTTCACACACCTCCATTCTATGACTTCACAGACCTCCATTCTATGACTTCACACACATCCTTTCTGAGTTCACACACATCCATTCTTTGACTTCACACACCTCCATTGTGACTTCATACACCTCCATTCTATCAGTTCACACAACTCCATTCTGACTTCACACACATCCATTGTATGACTTCACACAGCTCCATTCTGACTTCACACACCTCCATTCTATGACTTCGCACACCTCTATTCTGACTTCACACACCTGCATTCTGTGACTTCACACACCTCCATTCTATGACTTCACAAACCTCCATTCTGTGACTTCACACACCTCCACTCTGTGACTTTACACACCTCCATTCTGTGACTTCACACACCTCCATTCTGTGATTTCACACACAATCCATTCTATGACTTCACAAACCTCCATTCTTTGATTTCACGCACCTCCATACTATGACTTCCCCACGCCTTCAATCTATGACTTCACACACCTCCATTCTATGACTTCACACGCTTCCAATCTATGAGTTCACACACCTCCATTCTATGACTTCACACACCTCCATTCTATGGCTTCACACACCTGCATTCTGACTTCACACACCTCCATTCTGAGTTCACACACCTCCATTCTGTGACTTCACACACCTCCATTCTATGAGTTCACACACCTCCATTTTGATTTCACACACCTCCATTCTATTACTTTACACACCTTCATTCTTACTTCAGAAACATTCATTCTATGACTTCACCCACCTCCATTCTATGACTTCACACACCTCCATTCTATGACTTCACAGACTTCGAATCTGTGACTTCACTCACCTCCACTCTATGACTTCACACTTCTCCATTCTCTGACTTCCCACACCTCCTTTCTATGACTTCACCCACACCCATTCTATGATTTCACACCTCCATTCTGACTTCACACACCTCCATTCTGTGACTTCACATACCTCCATTCTATGAGTTCACACACCTCCATTTTGACTTCACACACCTCCATTCTATTACTTCACACACCTTCATTCTTACTTCAGAAACATTCATTCTATGACTTCACACACCTCCATTCTATGACTTCACACACCTACATTCTATGACTTCACACACCTCCATTCTATGTCTTCACACACCTCCATGGTGACTTCACACACGTCCATTCTATGAGTTCACACACCTCCATTCTGACTTCACACACTTCCATTCTATGACTTCACACTCCTCCATTCTGACTTCACACAGCTCCATTCTGTGAATTCACAAAATTCCATTCTGTGATTTCACACACCTCCATTTTATGACTTCGTACACTCTATTCTGACTTCACACCCCTCCATTCTGTGACTTCACATACGTCCATTCTTTGATTTCACACCCCTCCATTCTGTGCCTTCACAAACCTCCACTCTATGACTTTAAACACCTCCATTCTGTGACTTCACACACCTCCCTCCTCTGACTTCACACACCTCCATTCTATGACTTCACACACCTCCATTCTAAGGCTTCACAAACCTCCATTCTATGACTTCACACACCTCCCTCCTGTGTTCTTCACACACCTCCATTCTATGACTTCACACACCTCCATTCTAAGACTTCACAAACCTCCATTCTATGACTTCACACACTTCCATTGTTTGACATCATACACCTCCATTCTTTGACTTCACACACATCCGTTCAATGAATTCACACACCTCCATTCTATGAGTTCACACACCTCCATTCTATGAGTTCACACACCTTCATTCTTACTTCAGCAACATCCATTCTATGACTTCAGACACCTCCATTCTATGACTTCACACACCTTCATTCTTACGTCAGCAACATCCATTCTATGACTTCACACACCTCCATTCTATGACTTCACACACTTCCATTCTATGACTTCACACACCTCCATTCTGTGACTTCACACACCTCCACTCTGAGTTCACACACCTCCATTCTGTGTCTTCACACACCTCCATTCTGTGACTTCACACACCTCCTTCTATGACTTCACACACCTCCATTCTGTGATTTCACACACCTCAAATCCTAGTTCACACACCTCCATACTGTGACTTCACACACCTCTGTTCTGTGACTTCACACACCTCCTCTCTGAGTTCACACACCTCCATTCTGTGTCTTCACACACTTCCATTCTGTGACTTCAGACACCTCCTTCTAGGACTTCACACACCTTCATTCTGGAACTTCACACACCTCCATTCTATGACTTCACACACCTCCATTTTGACTTCCCACACCTCCATTCTACGAGTTCACACACTTCCATTCTGCCTTCACCCACCTCCATTCTATGACTTCACTCAGCTCCATTCTGACTTCACAAACCTCCATTTGTGAATTCACACACCAAAATTTTGACTTCACACACCTCCATTCTATGACTTCACACACCTCCATTCTATGACTTCAAACACCTCCATTCTCTGACTTCACACACCTCCATTCTTACTTCACACACCTCCATTCTATGACTTCACACACTTCCATTCTAGGACTTCACACACCTCCATTCTGTGACTTCACACACCTCCATTCTGAGTTCACACACCTCCATTCTGTGACTTCACACACCTCAATTCCGTGACTTCACACACCTCCATTCTGTGACTTCACACACCTCCATTCTATGACTTCACACACCTCCATTCTATGACTTCACACACCTCCATTCTGTGACTTCACACACCTCCATTCTATGACTTCACACACCTCCATTCTGTGACTTCACACACCTACATTCTGACTTCACACACCTCCATTCTATGACTTCACACACCTCCATTATGTCTTCACACACCTCCATTCTATGAGTTCACACACCTCCATTCTGACTTCACAAACCTCCATTCTATGACTTCACAGACTTCGAATCTGTGACTTCACTCACCTCCACTCTATGACTTCACACTTCTCCATTCTCTGACTTCCCACACCTCCTTTCTATGACTTCACCCACACCCATTCTATGATTTCACACCTCCATTCTGACTTCACACACCTCCATTCTGTGACTTCACATACCTCCATTCTATGAGTTCACACACCTCCATTTTGACTTCACACACCTCCATTCTATTACTTCACACACCTTCTTTCTTACTTCAGAAACATTCATTCTATGACTTCACACACCTCCATTCTATGACTTCACACACCTCCATTCTATGACTTCACACACCTCCATTCTATGTCTTCACACACCTCCATGGTGACTTCACACACGTCCATTCTATGAGTTCACACACCTCCATTCTGACTTCACACACTTCCATTCTATGACTTCACACTCCTCCATTGTGACTTCAATCAGCTCCATTCTTTGAATTCACAAAATTCCATTCTGTGATTTCACACACCTCCATTCTATGACTTCGTACACTCTATTCTGACTTCACACCCCTCCATTCTGTGACTTCACATACGTCCATTCTTTGATTTCACACACCTCCATTCTGTGCCTTCACAAACCTCCACTCTATGACTTTAAACACCTCCATTCTGTGACTTCACACACCTCCCTCCTGTGACTTCACACACCTCCATTCTATGACTTCACACACCTCCATTCTAAGACTTCACAAACCTCCATTCTATGACTTCACACACTTCCATTGTTTGACATCATACACCTCCATTCTTTGACTTCAAACACATCCGTTCAATGAATTCACACACCTCATTCTATGAGTTCACACACCTCCATTCTATGAGTTCACACACCTTCATTCTTACTTCAGCAACATCCATTCTATGACTTCAGACACCTCCATTCTATGACTTCACACACCTTCATTCTTACTTCAGCGACATCCATTCTATGACTTCACACACCTCCATTCTATGACTTCACAAACCTCCATTCTGTGACTTCATACACCTCCATTCTGGGTTCACCCACCTCCATTCTGTGACTTCATACACCTCGATTCTGACTTCAAACACCTCTATTCTATGACTTCACACACTTCCATTCTATGACTTCACACACCTCCATTCTGTGACTTCACACACCTCCACTCTGAGTTCACACGCCTCCATTCTGTGTCTTTACACACCTCCATTCTGTGACTTCACACACCTCCATTGTGACTTCACACACCTCCATTCTGTGACTTCACACACCTCAAATCTGAGTTCACACACCTCCATACTGTGACTTCACACACCTCCATTCTGTGACTTCACACACCTCCATTCTATGACTTCACACACCTCCCATTCTATGCCTTCACACACCTCCATTCTATGCCTTCAAACAACTCCATTCTGTGACTGCACAAACCTCCATTCTATGACATCACACACCTCCATTCTGTGACTTCACACACATCCATTCTATGACTTCACACACCTCCATTCTGTGACTTCACACACCTCCATTCTATGACTTCACACACCTCCATTCTGTGACTTCACACACCTACATTCTGACTTCACACACCTCCATTCTATGACTTCACACACCTCCATTATGTCTTCACACACCTCTATTCTATGAGTTCACACACCTCCATTCTGACTTCCCAAACCTCCATTCTATGACTTCACAGACTTCGAATCTGTGACTTCACTCACCTCCACTCTATGACTTCACACTTCTCCATTCTCTGACTTCCCACACCTCCTTTCTATGACTTCACCCACACCCATTCTATGATTTCAAACCTCCATTCTGACTTCACACACCTCCATTCTGTGACTTCACATACCTCCATTCTATGAGTTCACACACCTCCATTTTGACTTCACACACCTCCATTCTATTACTTCACACACCTTCATTCGTACTTCAGAAACATTCATTCTATGACTTCACACACCTCCATTCTATGACTTCACACACCTCCATTCTATGACTTCACACACCTCCATTGTGACTTCACACACGTCCATTCTATGAGTTCACACACCTCCATTTTGACTTCACACACCTCCATTCTATTACTTCACACACCTTCATTCTTACTTCAGAAACATTCATTCTATGACTTCACACACCTCCATTCTATGACTTCACACACCTCCATTCTCTGACTTCAAATACCTCCATTCTATGTCTTCACACACCTCCATTGTGACTTCACACACGTCCATTCTATGAGTTCACACACCTCCATTCTGACTTCACACACTTCCATTCTATGACTTCACACTCCTCCATTCTGACTTCACACAGCTCCATTCTGTGAATTCACAAAATTCCATTCTATGATTTCACACACCTCCATTCTATGACTTCGTACACCTCTATTCTGACTTCACAGCCCTCCATTCTGTGACTTCACATACGTCCATTCTTTGATTTCACACCCCTCCATTCTGTGCCTTCACAAACCTCCAGTCTATGACTTTACACTCCTCCATTCTGTGACTTCACACACCTCCCTCCTGTGACTTCACACACCTCCATTCTATGACTTCACACACCTCCATTCTAAGACTTCACAAACCTAAATTCTATGACTTCACACACTTCCATTGTTTGACATCATACACCTCCATTCTTTGACTTCACACACATCCGTTCAATGAATTCACACACCTCCATTCTATGAGTTCACACACCTCCATTCTATGAATTCACACACCTTCATTCTTACTTCAGCAACATCCATTCTATGACTTCAGACACCTCCATTCTATGACTTCACACACCTTCATTCTTATGTCAGCAACATCCATTCTATGACTTCACACACCTCCATTCTATGACTTCACACACTTCCATTCTATGACTTCACACACCTCCATTCTGTGACTTCACACACCTCCACTCTGAGTTCACACACCTCCATTCTGTGTCTTTACACACCTCCATTCTGTGACTTCACACACCTCCATTGTGACTTCACACACCTCCATATTGTGACTTCACACACCTCAAATCTGAGTTCACACACCTCCATACTGTGACTTCACACACCTCCATTCTGTGACTTCACACACCTCCATTCTATGACTTCACACACCTCCATTCTATGCCTTCACACACCTCCATTCTATGCCTTCACACACCTCCATTCTGTGACTGCACAAACCTCCATTCTATGACATCACACACCTCCATTCTGTGACTTCACACACATCCATTCTATGACTTCACACACCTCCATTCTATGACTTCAGAAACCTACATTGTTACTTCACACACCTCCATTCTATGAGTTCACACACCTGCATTTTGACTTTACACACCTCCTTTATCTGACTTCACACACCTCCATTCTGACTTCGCACATCTCCATTCTGTCTTCACACACCTCAATTCTGTGACTTCACACACCTCCATTCTATGACTTCAC